>OY992883.1:120765155-120879256 GCA_963921405.1 Cepaea hortensis
CTTTTGTATGGATGTGAAACTTGGACAATGAGCAGTCAAGCTGAAAAACATCTGATGGCTGCAGAAATGTGGTTTCTGAGGAAAATACAAAGAATACCATGGACAGACAGAAAAACCAAAGACCAAGTACTAGAGGAGACAAAAAATGAAAATCGTAAATTGATTAGAGAAATTAGACATAGACAGTCAAAATTTTTTGGACATGTTATAAGAAGAAATGAATTGGACTTAGTGACAACTGGCAAGATCGAAGGGAACAGACCAAGAGGAAGACCGAGAGGAAAATACCTGGATGGCTTGGCCACATGGCATGGACGAGACAGGAACACTGAGCTAATTCACGACACTGGTGATCTAGTGAAATGGCGAGTCATGACCGCCCACGCTTTCCGGCATGGCACATGATATATATATATATATATATATATATATATATATATATATATATATATATATATATATATATATATATATATGATTGATTCAAAGGCTTCCAAGATCTTTTCATATCTTCTGTTTACAGTCCATGTTTTGCAGCCATATAGTGTTGTGAACCAGATATGTGACTTGTTTATTTCTTTTTGCAGTTCAAAATTGATGTTACTTGATGTTAGCAATGTTTCTTTTGATGTTAGCAATGTTTGTTTTGATGTAATTTGATGTTATCATTGTTTGTTTTCATATAACTTGATGTTATCAATGATTGTTTTGATGTTACTTGATATTAACAATGTTTGCTTTGATGTAGCTTGATGTTATCAATGATTGTTTTATGTAACTTGATGTTAAGAATGTTCGATGTGATGTTATTTGATGTTGTGAATGTTTATGTTAATGTTATTTAATGTTAACAATGTTTGTTTTGATGTCATTTAATGTTTGCAATGTTTTTAGTGATGTTATTGGATGTTTGCAATGTTTATTTTGTTGTTAGCAATGCTTGTTGTGATATTTAATGATATCTTTATTTTGAAGTTATTTGATATTAGGAAAGTTTATTTTTGCTATTATTTGATGTTAACAATGTTTGTATCTCTCCAAACACTGAGTGAGCTGATTGGTGAGAGAGAGAGAGAGAGAGAGAGAGAGAGAGAGAGAGAGAGAGAGAGAGAGAGAGAGAGAGAGAGAGAGAGCCTGATAAAGGACAGACAAATAGACAGATTCAGTGAGATGTCATTTCCTCAGACAGTGAGATAGAAATATACAGAGACACACAAAGAGATGAAAGTATGGTCACAATTCCTCACAGAGCATACTGCTACAATCACAGTGGCAACAAACTTGTGAATAGATAAGGCCACTTAGAAGCGTGCTTACTGTATTGACAACAAACAAGAGATTAGATAAAATCCCTTAGAAGTGTGCTTGTTGTATTGACGTGCAGTGCTTGTTGTATTGACATGCGGTGCTTGCTGAATTGACATGTCTGGTTTGTTGCAGTGCTTGAGCGGTGATGCTCTCTTGTACTACATGGGGGACGAGCATGCTGTAGGGGCTGAAGAACTTGGTCGCCTGGCAACTTTCATTATCTACTTCATCACCAGGGGTATGTATATGTGTGTGTGAGCTAGAGAGAGTGAGAGAGATAGACAGCCAGCCAGATCTTTCTCTGTACCTGTGAAGGTTAACCTGCTCAACAAATGCTGGGAAGAAATTAGATGTATCAACCTAAAGGTTTAAATATCACAGTTCTGCTGTAAACAGACATACTGTAACACAGAAAACTGGACAAACAAAGAAAAGGCAGACAAGAAAGAAGACATAAGGGAAAAAAAAGAAGCAGTGGAAGAAGAAGAAAACAACAGCAACAAATACAGCAAATGAACAAGATGAAGAAGTTGAGGATGAAGAACATGAAGAAGAAACTTAATAAGATTATTTTCATCTTCTGTCCATCACCATTAATTGTAGCTTTGCTGGGGTTGGTGATAAATATGTTTGAATAATGAAGACACAATAACAGATTGCATGATTTATTGCCAGGCATATTTTGCTGCATCTCGTCATGTACATACTGCAGAAATCTTACAACATAAACTAAAGCAGCGAGGTAAATCTTTTAATTTGAAATTACAAAATATATATTAACACAGTAATTTTAATTTGAGTAATGTGAAACCTGACGAAATGCAGTGAAATATGCAAAGTAAATAACAACATTTGAATAGCAGTAAATTGGTCATCTATTGTTTGTGTCTTCGTTATTCAAATTGATTACGGGAAAAAGGAAAATGTTGTTTTAATTAAATATGTTGTTGAAGATGTCTGGTTATTATTATTCTTCTTCTGCGTTAATCTGAAATGTTGTTTTAGACGTAATTGCGTGATGCCTGTTTACAGCAGAGCTGCGATATTTGCACCTATCATCTGACTCATCCGACTTCTTCAGGCATTTGTTGACTGGGTTATCTTCCCAGGTCTGGTTAATCAGTACCAAGACAAGTATGAAGTTTTTGAAAAGGTGATTCATCCGGTCCTGTTTTATGACATGCTCATAAGCTTATTCTTGAGGAGATGGTGTGGTGTTTTCCCTTGACCTCCACACCCAAATGGGTAGTTTACCACCTGAAACATACATTTACATGAATCACTACATAGCACTGAGCTATCAGAACATAAGTTCTGCATTTGCAGTGTTCTATAAATGATATCACGACCTGTGGAAAGATAGTGGCTAGACACCCGCCTGCTGTACCGGAGGTCTTGGGTTCCATCTGAATCAGGCCGGATACAGATTGTATAGACTGACCTGGCCTCCCAGGTTGACCCAGTCTAAAACGGGTGCCAGGAAATGTCTGGGGAAGTAAAAGTGACCGGTGTGATGCTGACCACATCAGTCAATCAGTGCTGGTTGGTCTATACATAAATGGGCTTGGCAACATATCCCCAATGTGTATGAAAGGGTTGTTCTGTACTTACTTACTTATAAATGATATTATTGTGTAAAATAACTGTTGGAGTATGTGTATTGGCAATATGGTTGTAAATGATATCATTGTGAATCATAACTGTTGGAGTATGTGTATTGGCATTATGGTTATAAATTATATCATTGTTGATCATAACTGTTGGAGTATGTGTATTGGCAATATGGTTATAAATGATATTATTGTGGACTATAACTATTGGAGTATGTGTATTGGCATTATGGTTATAAATGATATCAGTGTGGATCATAACTGTTGGGGCATATGTATTGGCATTATGGTTATAAATGATTTCATTGTTGATCTAACTCTTGGAGTATGTATATTGGCATTAAGGTTATGAATGATATCATTGTGGATCATGCTTTTGGAGTATGTGTATTGGCATTATGCTTATAAATGATATCATTGTGAATCATAACTGTCGGATTATGTGTCTTGGCTATATGGTTATAATTGTAATCTGTATATATAATAATCTGCCATGTGTTATGTTTCATCATATATAAGTGTGTGTACGTGTGTGCACATGTGCTTGTGTGCGTGCGAGCATGCGTGCGTGCGTGTGCATGCATTTGTGTGTGTTTTTGTGGGAGGGTGGGTTGTAGATATACATATACATACTACCTACTATATATTGCATGGTATCATTTATATGATGTTGTGGCGTCTCATTCATTGCAATAAAATTTATAATTCACAGGCTATGAGGTGGAAGACAAGTGTCGATTGATGCCTCAAAAATCAGATTTCATTAAAAATCTGTTTTTAAATTTTGCTGCAGGTCGCAGTAATATCTCTCTTGATGGTAGGTAGATGGAGTTATCTTTTATTTCAAAATGATTTATTTAAAGTGGAAAGCGTGGCCTGGTTCTGAGTTTGTCTGAAACTTGAGATGAGCAGGAATAAATGATGATGTGGATTTGTATAAAAATGAGTGCCGGAAGATGTTATGTTTGTTAAGAAAGCCACTCTTGGGTTTTGTAATTTTGATATCCCTATATGTTCCCTCATATTTGTCTACATTTCTACAAAAATGTATGTATCATTCCACCTCTTCATGAAGAAGAAGAAGAAGAAGAAGAAGAAGAAGAAGAAGAAGAAGAAGAAGAAGAAGAAGAAGAAGAAGAAGACAAAGAATATGGAGGAGAAAAGAAGGAGGAGGAAGAATTGGAAAAAGAAGATTATGATTCCACCTAGTGAAGTGAGTTTCACCAAGGAACAATAGATTATCATTTGCTTGTTATATTCTCATTATCTTTGTCTTGGCCCTAAGAACGGTTACACTTAATTGTTGTGAGCTCCGATCAAGTGTGGCTAGTTGTCTGACATCAGATTTTATGTGTGGGACATCTTGGCAATGTCATCAGTGATGCCCAGATCATTCAAATGCTTTGTCAGAGTTCAATGAATTTTATTTCTTTGTAATTATTGTTGTCTTCATAATCCAGTCTAGAGACAGTGAGAATAATAAAAACATCCCCTCTATTGTTCTTACACCTGGTTAAAAGAAAATATCTGTCAATAGTAGATCATGATCTCACATGTTTACAATTGACCTTGGATTCTAGATTGACCCAGTGAGCCATGGGTATCAAGAAATGACTTAGGAAGTAAAGATGGTCATCTTGATACCTGCCACATCAGCCACCGAGTGGCGTTTGGTCTGTAAAATATGGGTCAAGTACCATATGCTCTCTGTGTGTAATAGGGTCCTTTATTTGTAATAGTAGATAGGTAATGTTGTTTTTTATTATCTGCTTCTTAATTGTAGATTGATTATCTGTATTTTAATTATCCGTTCACTGTCTTTAATTTCTTTATATATATATGTCAGGTCTTAGTCAGATATGACTGAGCTACCGTATGACAGTATACAGTACTACCTGCTTCTGTTAGTGTTGAATGTTGGGCGACGCTTACCAAACCTGACACCCCATATTGTGCCAACGGATTCGGGCAGAGGAGAGCAATTGGGAGGGTGCAAGCCTTATCCTAGTGCGAGGAAGTGCAGCCTAAAGACTAAATGTCGTGGCAGGGCAGTCCAGGCCCTAAGCCTTGGTTGGCATCTGGTCTAGGATCGAAGCGCTGACAGGCGGACAGCTAGAGCATTGCTTTGCTGATCTGACAGCTTCTGCAGTCTCTCTTGTTCTAGACGTATTGGTGTTACCTTTCCTCTGGAGTATACTAGACAGGCCAAGAGAGGGATCTTGCTGCATGGGCAACACATGGACTTTAAATTCAGCCCAGGCTTTGTGTTATGGAAACGTATATCTCCATTTTACAAACTATCATCTGTCAAGATGGCAAGGTGCCAGTCATGTATACTATCTTTGCTGTCATTGTCTGTATACTATCTTCAGTTTTATTATCAGTACGGTGTCTTTATTTTCATTTCCGGTACACTGTCCTTACTGGAATTATCTGTATGCTAGACTTTCTTTCTTTATCCTTTCTCTGTGCTTATGGGTATTGCACATCTTCTTCTTCTTCTTTTCGTTCATCCGGAGTGTTTTTTCAGATGTCATTGCGGTGTGCATTAGGCACCCTTGGGTTGAAAACCCTTAGGTCAACACATCCGGCTTATGCGTGCATTTTTGACCAGGTTAGCATTCCTGGGAGACTCTCACTTTTGTGGTACTGTCCACATCTCAGCTGGTCAAGTTGGAACAGTCGAGGACTTCGGTCATCCCTCAAGAGAAGGAAGGGACAGTCCATAGCATTTTCCGCTATCCAAGGTTGCTTCCATAGTTGCAGGGCCGACACATAGCGCCCTGGTACTGGGCTCACCAAGGGATTCGTCACGTCCTGCTCATGGCTGCTTTAATTCCTCACTTCAATATATTGGGCATTTCGTTCACCCGGGCCGTTTCCACACAAAACCAGACAGGTCTGCAAACGGTATCCACTCAGCGAGTTTTCGGGCATGTGCTTGTCGTTGCGCCCGTCAGAGCTGTTCCAGGCACGACAGACATTCGGAAAACTACCTAGTCAGAGCTGTTCTGAACAAGAGCGGCATTCGGAAACTAGGTAGTCAGAGCTGTTCCTAGCACGAGAGACATTCGGACGAGACATTTCACTTGGACGTAAATGCGTAATGCCAATTTTTAGTTTGCCACCCGTAGGACGGCACTTCCGGCTTCAGCAGGCATTTTTAAATGAGGTTAGCTTCCTCGGGTTTCGAGGCACGTTAGACTTTTTGTTGTGATGTTGCCCACATCTCAGCTGGTCAGGATAGAACGATCATCGACATCACGGTTAACCCTCAAGGGAAGGCAGGAGCAGACCATGGGCCTATCCAAGGCTATCCAAGGAGGCTTCCATAATTGCAGAGCCGGCACATATTGCTCTGAGACAGGGCTCACCCAAGGAGTTGCGACGTCCTGCTCATGGCTGCTTTAGTTCCTCACTTCCATGTGTTGGGCATCTCGCTTGTTACTTACTGGTCGCTCAAGCACACACCAGGAACAGTCAGACTATGGGCGACATCCGCTCGGTAAGCTTTTGCTTTTGACTTTGACCACGCAATGGATTCGCTAGCCGTGCGTTCCATTTTGTGTTATTGAGACGTTTTTTCACTTTTGTCTACACTCTATGTGTTAGATACAGACAGTTTTCGTAGCCATTTCATTCGACTGGGACACTTTCTGCATTTTTATTCTCGCTCACGAGGTAGGCTACATTATGTGCTGCCGGCTCAGCACCTTACCTCAGTGCAGCAGTGTGCGAGAAACGGCCAGGCCCTCTCATCCGGGAATCCGTCATATCCCCCAGCTGAGAGCCTTCAACCTCACAGTATCAGAACTGGGCATGTAGCGTGCTCAGTATCTACCTCTATTTATCGGTAGATGTGTATCGGCCCAGCTCTTAGATCCGCGGGTTTGTGGCTTAGCGGCGTTCAGCCACAGCCCTCGACAGAGAGCCTTAGAGTATTGTCCAGACCAAGGTCTTCTGCCTTCGTGTACCTGATTTAATCTTTTGACTGTTATCCTCAGTCTACCTGCAGAGCAGCAGGTTGTGTCTCTCTTAGTCTGGCCCCTATCCCATAAGCTGTCCGATGTGTAGTTTTCATCCATCGGCAAGCAGATGGGGTCAATGGGACACGCAAGCTCCCCCACCACAGCAAGGTGGAGACACATCGGGGGAGGTATTGCACATGATAATGATGATTGTTGTTGCTGTCATTTTTCATATACTAACTTTAATTTTATCTGCACCCCATGCTTATGGGCATTGCAAATGATAATAATGACTGTTATTGCGATAAATTTTCATATGCTTGCTTTACTTTCATTATCTTTAAGCTAATCTTTCTTTCTTTATCTGTACTTCACACTTATTAGCATTGCACATGTTTTACATCTCTCATTATCTCTTCTCATCTCATCTCATCGTATTCCTCTTGTACCTTGCAGTGTCCAGGTGAAGCACATACAGCGAGAGAGTGGCCATTTATGGGCTCCTTGCATTGAGTTTCCCATGGACTCTGCTATTCCCTCTGTCCATTATTTACAGGGCCGACCTCTACTTCTGACTTCATTTGGTCTGTACATCATTGCTTGTTGTGGTATACTTTTAATTGGTAATCTAGTTACATGGCTAAACCATTTAACTTGTTGCCTTCTGATAAAATTTAGTGCTGTTACAAACCCCACTTTATTCCTGATTTCTTCATTTCTGATTTTCTCTCTTCTTGATACATTATTTTTTTCAGGAATCTCATTTCTGTTGTTGTGATTTTTCTTTTTTCTTGTTCTGTCATTGTCCAGGTTTGGCATTCTTTGCATAGAGTTGGTAGGAAGATTGTATCGTAAAGTGCTTTCTTAGTAACTATTGATAGATGTTTGTTCTTTAGTAGTGGTGTAGTAGTTGGTTTGCCTTAATGCATCTATTTTTGATCTTGTCTTCTCATTTGCCATTTGATGACAATATACTTCCTAAGAACTTGAAGCTCTTTACTTGTTTCAGGGGATGATTTTGTAGATAATCTTTGTTGTTTTTTCATCTTTGGTTATGGTCATTACCTTTGTTTTACTGATGTTAATTTTCATGTTATGTTCCTTACACACTTCGTTTAGGCTATTCATGTGGTCTTGTAATACTGTTAATGCTTGATCATTTGGAAATAGTTCTTCAATGGTGTAATTTGCTATTTGTTCTCCTTCTGTGTTCTGTTTGTCATGTGGTGTTCTTGCAGTCTCCTATTGGCTGTTTATTTACATGATATAGGTTATGAACAAGAGGAGGGACAGGACACAACCTCTCTCATCAACACAGTCTACAACAAGTATCAGGCAATGCCCTGGGAAGTAAAGTTGGCAAGAGAGATTTTGACCATTTCACTTGTCCTGTGGAGATTTTGACCATTTCACTTGTTCGGTGGAGATTTTGATTATTTCACTTGTCCAGTGGAGATTTTGGTGATTTCACTTGTCCAGTGGAGGTGTTGACCACTTCACCTGTCCAGTTGAGCTTTTGACCATTTCACTTGTCTAGTGGAGATTTGTGTATAAAAATATGAGACAAGTATAATGTACCATTTTAATCAACCACTCCACTTTAACATAGTCTTCATGGAGGTGGTATTTTGGTACAGGCCAAGAAGGGAGCTAACAAGACTGAATACCAGTGCGTTGGGCTCAAGGATTTAAACTCTCTCTCTTTCGGATGATACACAGCATTAATATTTGTATCCAAATGTTGAAATGAAATCCAGGTTTGGAGAGCTTGATGACAAAGCTAGAGATCAACCCAGAGACACACTCACACACCGATCACGTCCACGGAGAGTCTGAAGTACACAGCCATCGCAAGAGAAGTGTGGGAGGAAGTCAGTTAGCTGCCAGCAGTTCCAGGGGAAATAACTTTGAGTTGTCAGTCAGGATGAAGAGGCAGGCAGCAGATTTGGCAGTAAGAAAATATAGTCCTCTTCTGTAATTAATTTAAGTTTACAATTACCATTGTTGATGACTCAAATTACTGTGTGAATATGTGTGTTGTGTATTTCAGCTTCAAGGATTTATCTTTGTGTTTTACTTTATGTTGTGTGAGTTCTGCAGTATGCGCCAGGTAAGATGTAGAGAAATATTCCTAGCAATAAATTGTGCACTATATTGTTTATGTCTTCATTGTTTATATACTTTACTTAGTCGACAGATCATCCTCATTGCACATTGAACTTTTCAGTCCATAAGTGCTCGGATCCCCTCCTCATCACATCCCACAGCATGTAGCGGCTCACGACACCAGTTCTGTGTTGGTTTATTAATCTTCTTTGGCTTCCTATATAGTGTTCTTGTTTGGCCACTTTTTAACTCTCTTTCAACCTTTTTTAACTTGCTGTTCTCGCAGCCTGACCATGGTTGTAGATTCCCAGTTATCGCTTAGTTCTCGTAAACGACTTACTTCTCGTAGAGCATTCAGAATGTCTGCCTGGTCCATGGCTTGTCCGCCTTCCACAGTAGTCCTACCTGCAAGCCTGTCAGCCTGCTCATTCCTTGTACACCCGTATACCCTGGCACAAAGATGAAACTAATCTTTGCCAGCCAAGACAGCTCCAGAGACAGCAGCCACTCTCTTCGGACCCACCCCATCTCTATCCTCCTGAGCATACTCATTGAATTACTAAGGACACATGCACGATTGAATGTCTGTGTCTCGAGCCATGTTATTGCTTTACTTACTGCCATGACTTCCATAGTCAGGCTGCTTGTGGTCAAAGCAAAAGCGCCAGACTTCCTTCGCAAATTTCCTTACGACCTGAGCTGTAAAGGCCCATGAACTTCTCACTCCTCAGACGACCGACCCATCCGTGTAAATGACAGCTTCATCCTCTAAAGAATTCTCAACAATCAGAGATGGACTTCCGCCTCCACAGCAGCTGGATTTTCTTGTCTGCATTTCCTGTCTAGTTAGATGCACACTGAAAAGGATGTACAGAACTCTTTTGGCACTTGTACCCACTCCTCACCAGGTTCTAAGTCCTGAAGTGAACACACCTGCTGAAGAATGTCTTCGGCTTGACCCATCCACGACTTTCCTCTTATTATCCTGCTGCCCTTTACCTTCTTAATCTTGCTATGCAGTGGATGTTGTGTGTTTGCGTTGACTCTGAGATAGGCACATGCTTGGCAAATTTGTATTCTGTGCCTCATGGTTGGAAAATCAAGAAGGTAGTGCATCGCCCTGCATGCTGTATCTCTTGTACATCCAAGAATAATGCGCATAGCTTCGTTTTCCTTTCCATCCTTTCTATCTGCATATGGCTGAGAGTCAGGATTTCCATCGCATACTCCAAAACAGAAAGGACCAGACCCTCATAAAGAAGACATAGATGGCGCTGCTCACAGTTTGCCGCCGCCATCACCCGCATTGCAGCCAAATCCCACTTGGCTTTTGTTATCACCTGGTCTACGTGCTCAGTATAAGCTAGGCTTCGATGCAATCATATCCCCAGGTAATTCATTGCCTTCGTTCTTTCCACCGTCTCTGAACCCAGATTTACAGTTGGCGTTGGGGTGTTGACAATATGGTTATTCAAAGAGAACCATGTCACTGTTGCCTTTGTTGGGTTGACCATTGTCCCAGCTTCAACACACCAAGTGCTTATGCAATTGATTTCGGTTTGTAGTTCCACAGCAACCTCATCTCTATCCTTACCCTGACGATACACTAAAACATCGTCTGCATACGACAATGTCCTCCCCGGTTCCATGATTTGCTTGTTGGTGATTCTCACAATGTAGGCATTGAACAGCACCAGAGATAATGGTGATCCCTGTAGTAGGTCAGGATATATTGTTGTTGGTTCCGAAGTCCAACAGTATATAATATTATATATGTTATATATAGTATAGAATTATTTAATTTAAATGTTATTATACCATAAACTCCTGAAGGCTAACCCAGTTTAAAATCACCCGTAGAGATAAAATGTGTCGGTCGAAAGGTGCAAATATTGCATCTCCGATAAACTGACACAATGCAGTTATCTCTAAATTAAAAAAACATGACAGTCGAAGAAGAAATCATTAACCAAAATTAGTTGTTTTGGCAACAAACATGTTTAATGTTCTTGTTTTCCCCATTCCATTCTTATCTCAAAAGACAGTTCAACATAATCTATTTGAGTTCTTTTTGTTTCACATGACAACCATCGACCTTCTAAGCTCCTTCTGACTTATAACAAAGAACGTAAACAAATGTTTCATCAACAAACTTGATTCCACCAAAACCTGTACGGGGGAAACTAACAACTAATTTTATTAAACATAAATATGGAGATCTGAGAGTGACTGAAGAAGAGATGTCAGGAAATTATTACTTCCACTGAAGCTACATAAATGAAACACAATATATAATTTTTTTGCTTTCGTTTTTTGCAATAATCGCTGCTACTCCCAATAGTTGCTGCTACCAATGAGTACACTTAATTGATTTCACTTGAGGGCTAGCTTTCCCTGTTACCAGTGTGGAAGTGGATCAACAAAGCCAGCCTTGCAAATCAAGACAGGATGTAGATATGTCTGTAAAATATTCACGACAACAAAGTCATACTTTTCTACATTCTTGCATTATTATACTCCTTTAGCTTGTCCACATAAATGTTCGCCAAAATCTTTCACTAGATTGCATACATGTTTTTATCCATAAATATTCATTTGTGTGAGTTTTTGTGTGTGGTCAGTTCCCAGAAATGTTATATGTGATTAAACATGAATATAAATTTGATGTTTTCTTGCAGTTTCCAGCAGTGCTAAAATTGTGATGTTATGTCAGGGTCTTAAACCTGGCTCGTTATCCCTAACACATGTGAGACAAGTACAAGTACAACATGATTGGATTTGAGACACAACGACACGAAGTTCAATGGATTTATTTATAAGTCACATGCAATACGATCTAGTTTGGCATGTGATGATCATTACAATACATATACAATACATCAATACACTTACAGACAACCCACAGCTTTACAGTCTATCTCACAAGATGTACAAGCACTCGACTTTCGGGCACAGAACTACACAACGCCTTTCTCTACCCACACGTCCTGTCTGGTCCGAGTACCCAAGCTGTCTGTCTGTTTCTCGCAAAGCGCTTGCCCTCTGTGGATTGGCTTCACGAGGACTGCGTGCGTCTTGCTTTGTCCTTGCCTGACCGCTGGCTATCGCGTCAGCCAGCAACCTGCGGGCAGGTAACTAATACTCGCCTGGTGGGCGTAACGATGTTACTGCATCCCGGTTGGGGACTATTTGCCTGGCGGGCGTAACGATGTTCCTGCATCTCGGTTGGAGACATTCGAGATTCTGACACGCTCCCCCGGGGCTTCTTCATGAAAGATCTCATCTTTCATGTATACTCTCTATATACATATCGGGTTAATATTTTAACCATGTCAGAATCGACCTTTCTGTTGTTATATACATTGGTATAGAAATACATAAGAATACATATATTGGCATAGAAATACATAAGAAATGCAAGTTGTATTTTAAGACATGTGGTGTTCAATCTTTACCACTTGCCAAGTTTCATCCTCTCGATGGATGATCACCTGAGTTGCAATATTGACCCAGTCAGATCGGTAGCACCAGCTTTCAAAGCAACTACCTCGCAACCTCTTAAAAAAAAGTAATAATATGCTTTTTGTAACAAAAAACATCGGGTAAGACTGTAATACGCCTTTATATAAGCCGTATTCAACGCTCGAGTTCTGACCTCATTTGGCCCTGAGCTCTTCCGTCGGTCTACAACGTCGGTAACCCTATACCATGCCCAGTTGATGACTTCTTGGAGTGTTAACAATCTGGCAACACCATGGCTATTTATATACAACACATATTCGAATACATTTCAATTTACCGCCCTTGGTGTAATAATGTAATAACAATTAAATGAAAGGGACATAATTTAAAAAAATCTTAAATTTAATATATTACAATTATTCTTCTATTTCTCAGCGTCATCGCTTGATGCTTTTCCATACTAGCGAAAAAATGTCGATAGTATGAATAAGTTAATCAAGATATGATTCTAAGATTACACTAGTTGAAAAAATATTAATACACAATTCATGTATTCGAAATTGATGATTCCTAAATATTTTAGAAGTGTCATACCTTTTTAAGGTTTTGTTTGTCGTCTGCTAATTTTGGACTAAATTTATAAATTATCCGGAAGTACATACGAACAGCTGATGTTGAAAATTCTATAACACACTTGTTCCGGTCTGATGTAGCAATTCGGAATGTAACTGTTCTGATAGTTCATGTGTTCGTTGTTTCGCTGGAAAACTTCTGGATTTCGATTAACTGCAGTGGTGTAAATGTCAAAGTTCAGTTTACTCTTTCATACATGGATTAAAATATCACTGGATATGTTCCACTCGCAGATACCACTGATAAATTGGATAGTTCGCTTGAGGTAAGTTTAGAGCGAATGTGGCACTGTTCTTGTTTCGTAATATATATACAATTAATATTGTTCGCTTTCTACCACACGCTACACAATTATTCAAGACACTTACTACAGTAATAATAAAATAAGAAAACTATATATAGTGGGAATGAACCCTATCACATCACATAGTAGACATACACAGCTTTCGTGGAAAAAATTTCACTGATGGCTGTGTTGGTCTGAGTGTATTTAACACACTGCACTCAGACATTAGTGCTTACTGGGTCGGTCGGACAATGGGACAAAAGATCGGCAATTGTGTTGGTTCTGCCTGCGATATGTCGAACTTCAAAGCTGTAATCTTGAAGCTTAAGAGACCAGCGCGCTATCATTTGGTTGGTAGGTACTCCTGTAGTAATACATTTTAATGGGCTATTGTCGGACTCTACAATAAAATGACGTCCCAGGAGGAATCTGGACAATTTTGTTATACCCACCACTAGAGCAAGGGCTTCCAACTGTGGTGTCGACCAAGCACGTTCTCTTAGTTTCAATTTTCTAGAGATGTAGTATACGGGATGTAGAATGTTATCATGTTCCTGTAACAGAACTGCCCCAATCGCCACGGAGCTCGCGTCTGTGCGTAATCTGAAAGGAATAAGTAAATTTGGCAATTTGAGAATGGGATTCTTTAAACTATTCTCAGAAAAATAAGATACCACTTTCGGGAATGCAAATTTTAGGCATTCATTGTTTACAATATTTTCAGGTTGGTCTTTCGTTAGTAGGTTAGTAAATTTTTCAGTCAGTTCAGCAAAATCAGGTATGAACTGCCTATAATAATTTAATAGTCCTAACACACTTCTGACTTGCTTTTTCGTAGTCGGAAGTGAGAGTTTCAGTATTTTGGACACGATGTTATCGTCTGTCGTGACAAAGCCATTAGATATTTTGTACCCCAAGAAGGAGATTTCCTGATAGGCTATGTCTACTTTTGTAGGCTTTACCGTCAGTCCGTGCTGTCTGATCCGTTCAAATGTCTGCTGTAATGTCTTTATGTGGTCTGTCATTGTCTTTGTGTGAACACAAATGTTGTCCATGTAACAGATAATGTTTGGTATGTCCACTAGTAAAAGTCGTGTCATACGTACGAATGTCGCTGGGGCATTGACAAGCCCAAATGGAAGTTTGCACCATTCGTACAGTCCCCAAGGTGTGGCAAATGCTGTCAGGTGTTTGCTCTGTTCGTCTACCGTTATCTGCCAGTAACCTTTCGTCATATCTAACTTCGTAAAGAATCTAGAGTCTGTCAGTTCTGTCAGTAGATCTTCAGAGTTGGACATTGGTTCTAGATCTAGAAGTGTTATTTTATTTAATTTTCTATAGTCGACACAGATTCTTATCGTGTTGTCCTTTTTGCGTACCATGACCATTGGAGATGAAAAATGTGATTGGGATCGTCTAATGATGTTGTTTTTCTCTAAACTAATGATTTCCTGATGTAAGTTTTCTTTGTAATGCACTGGAATGGTGTAAGGTCTGCATTTTATGGGTGTGTTTGAAGTGAGTGTGATGTGATGCTGTACTAATTCTGTTTGTCCTGGGTTGTTGGAGAAGATGGTGTTGTACTGTTGTATGAGATGTTTGCAGCTGTCTGTTTCTGCTTGAGTTAAGTTTGGGTTTATTTTGATTTCTTTCAAGCAGTTTGTCGTGTCTAAAGCAGGTGTTGGAATTTCGTCACTATCTTCGTCATCTTCATGGTCTATTATCACTGTACAAGCTGTTGTATCGTCCTGTTCATTGTCTCTGTTGTAGTATGGTCTTAGCATATTAATGTGGAATATTTTATGTTTGTCTTTTATTTGAATCTCATAGTCTACAGCTTAAATCTGTCTTATTACTTTAAATGGTCCTTGCCAAGACTCAGTCAATAAGTGTCGGTCACTAGGTAAGAGAAGAAGTACGTCCTGTCCAGGTGTCAACGTTATTGTCCTGTTACCTTTGTCTGCATATTGTCTATATGTAGCACCAGATAATTTTAGTGCTTCTTTTGCAATTATACAAGATTTGATGATTCTTTCACGCAATGATGTAACATATACGTATGATGATATGGGTTTAAGTAAAGGAGTGGCTTCAGTTAACATTTGATGATAGATACTCAATGGGCCACGTGGTTTGGCACCATAGATAAGTTCAAAAGGAGAGAATCCAGTACTAGAATGTGGCACTTCGCGATAAGCAAAAAGTATAGCAGGCAAATATATGTCCCAGTTGTTGGGATGTTCTTGCGTGACTTTAGCAAGCATATGCTTTAAATCACCGTTAAACTTCTCTATGATTCCAGTTGAGTGAGGGTGATATGGAGAATTGAAAGATTGTTTCACCCCTAACATTTTGGTGAAAGCTTGAGTAGATGCGGCAATGAACTGACTTCCCCTATCTGATAGGATAGTGTCTGGAAATCCTATCCGTGAAAATATATGGAAGAAAACTTCCATTATATCATTGGCAGTTATGTTCTTTAACGGAATCGCTTCAGGCCAGCGGCTACATAAATCAATGATGGTAATAATATATTTATTCCCTCTGGTTGTTATCTGATTAAGAGGGCCCACTATGTCGACAGATATTTTCTCAAAAGGTCGACTGGCTAAGTCAGTAATCTGTAATTTTGCCTGTGGGTGTTTACGTTTCTTCACTAGTTTTTGGCAGATGTCACAACTTCTGCAATATTGCTTAATGTCATTGCAGAATTTGGGCCAATAAAACTGTGTTAGTAATCTTGATCTGGTCTTAGAGTATGCCATATGCCCTGCAAGAGGTATATCATGGGCAAGATGTAAGGCTTGCTTACGGTATTCCATCGGCAAAACAGTTTGCTCTGTTGTGCTGTCACCTCTGGTTAGTACCTAGTGAGGATGCAATTTTTCAAAGCAAAATGCCATCTTGCATTTTTGGTTACCTTTGGCTTTTGGCCGATCAGATTAAAATATTTAGACAATGAAGGATCAGCCTTTTGGGCTGTTACAAAAGTCTCCTTCATGGTTTTATGAGGTAGTACCACTGGGCTAAGCATTTCTATAGCCTCAGTTTGATTAATTTCATCTTGCACTCTAGCAGTAGATCTAGTTACTGCGTTCACACATTCAATGATATCAGATGGTGATGAAACAGTTTGATCAATGATGTCATGAGATCTTATTGCTACAGTAGCTACCATACATTCATTTGGTGGTACAACATTATCAATGATGACATGTGATGGTGATGATGTTATGTTCTCATCAATGCACACAGATGTTATATCATGAGGCATATCATTCACCTCTGGTAAATTTCCAATGATAATATCACACACAGGGTTAGTTAATGCTGCGCATTTTACTTTCCCAGTGAGGAAAGATGTCTGAATATATGACCATGCTAATGGGTACTTTTCAATATTTCCAGAGAATGTTCTGCATGTTACATGCCTGCCTGTATAGTCTGTAGGCATTATGAACTTTCTCTTTAGTCCAATAAGTGAACTTCCGGTGTCCCGAAGGACTGTAGCAGGCTTGCCATTCACATATCCCTGGTGGATGTTTATTCTGCCTTTGGAATCTATTACCAAATTAGCGTCTTCATTGGCAATAGGAATGGAGTGGCCGCATGTCAAAATGCCATCTTCATAAAAGGTATTACAAACAGTACATTTATTTGCGTTAAACATGTCAAAAGCCTGTGCTGAGTTCACAGGGTGTTTCTCTGATTGTTCTTCATCTGATGATGAACTATCAAATAAGGCGGCATTTGCTTTCTTGGTCATTTGCCTTCCTTTACAAGCATGACGCCAATGCCCGTACGCCTTACAGAGGAAACATTTACGTGCATTTTTGAAGGATTTGCGTTCCTTATCTTGGCTATTTATGATGTTCTGTAGATATGTAAGATATTCTGGGTTCTTGTCACACATCTCACCTTGGTCGTGTGAAAAGTTACAATATCTACAATGATTGTATTTCTCAGAAGTAGGCTTATATGGTTTTTGCCTATTATAGGGTTCTGATTGGGGTTTTTCATAGTTAGCCACTGCTACAAAGTTTGTATCAGTAGCTTCACTAGCAAAACAATGTTTATTGGCTGTATAATAAGCCGAACCACGTCTCTCAATCTGATCTACACTCGTACATTCATTCTCTTGCAAAAATTTTGAAAATGTTGATGGAAAGGATGAGATGACTTTATCCCTGATGATGAGATCTTCTAATTTTTGATAATCTTTATTTATTTTGGCTGCTTAAGTCCATTTTGCAAATATGTCTCGGACTAATGAGAGGTAGTCAGAGAACGTTTGAGTGGGTTTTGGACTCAATTTGCTGAACTGTTCTCTGTAACCTGCCTCATCTAGCATAAAATGTGCCATAATCTTCGATTTTAGATAATGGTAATCTTTTCTGAGGTCTTTGGGGATAGTCTCTATGACTTTCAGAGGTTCCCCTGACAAACTCCTGATCTAAATAATATTCCATTCAGAAAGTGGGATCTGGTAATGGTCCATTAAGGTTTCAAAATTTTGGGTGAAGGCTGCAATGCAGTCACCTGAGGTATAATTTCTTACAATACCTTGATACTTTTTATACTGGTTTTCTTTCTCCAGTCTTTGAGCTTTCTTAGACTCTTTGCCTATGGCAGTATCAGTTTCAAGTTGTTTAATTTTTAGTTGTAACTCAAGCTCTTCTCTTTTACCCTGAGCTGAGATTTCTGCCATCCTCAATTCATTATCTAACTCTGCTTGCTTTGTTTTTGCAGATAATTCTAGCTCTGCCTGCTTTAATGCTGTTTCTGCCTCTGCCTGTTTCAATGCTGTTTCTGCCTCTACTTGCTTGGCAGCTCTTTCAGCCGCTCTCTCTTCGTGTTCGTGCGCTTTCTCTCGAAGGTGTTCAGAATACTTAGCTTCACTCCACTTTGTTAACTCGTCACCAGTTAACTTTAGCTTTAAACCCATCTCGATGAAGTCGTTTAATGAAGACATGATGGAAAATTTAAATGCAAATGAATTGTCAGACACACAATTAGTTACAAGGTGTTAGTAATGTGAAAAAATTTGAATTTTTGTTCAACTTACAATTTGTGCCCAAATTTGCATCCGAAAGTATATAGAAAGAAAAATATACTCAAGTGTACTGGATGCTGTGGAGAACGGTTCACACTAGGGCTAGGAACTGTAGGGTCACTACTTCAAAACACAAATGACCTCTACGGGCAAGGGTTTCAGATGGCACAGAAAACCTGCTTTGTTTTTGGAGGAAATAAATTAGCGTCTATTTGATGTGGTGTGTATGCTTGTCACTAAGTTTTGATTAGGTTTGTATGGCGTTGAGTGTAATTGTAGGTCGTAATGTCGTCAGTCAACAATTTTTTTTCTCAAAACCACAAGTCACTTTCTTTCCGAAACTTTCTGCTTTCCACAACTAACTTCACAAAGACAATCTAAATATATCTCAACACTCTACAACACTGATGACACATCACTTACATCAAGATGACATTCAGTAAGGACATAGACATCAAGTTTACAAGATGGCGACAAGGTCACAATGGCGACAACTTCACAATGTCGACAAGGTCAAAATGGCGACAAGTTACACAATCACTGATGTTTTACACGTTTACAGGATCAAACAAATGTATGTACTTTACGTTCACATCTAAATGTACATTAAAGCTGGACAATAGTCCTCACGTTCACAAATCTAGGTTCAAATCTTAATTAATTTAAAGTTGGACGATGCCACCACGTTCACACATGTCAGGGTCTTAAACCTGGCTCGTTATACCTAACACATGTGAGACAAGTACAAGTACAACATGATTGGACTTGAGACACAACGACACGAAGTTCAATGGATTTATTTACAAGTCACATGCAATACGATCTAGTTTGGCATGTGATGATCATTACAATACATATACAATACATCAATACACTTACAGACAACCCACAGCTTTACAGTCTATCTCACAAGATGTACAAGCACTCGACTTTCGGGCACAGAACTACACAACGCTTTTCTCTACCCACACGTCCTGTCTGGTCCGAGTACCCAAGCTGTCTGTCTGTTTCTCGCAAAGCGCTTGCCCTCTGTGGATTGGCTTCACGAGGACTGCGTGCGTCTTGCTTTGTCCTTGCCTGACCGCTGGCTATCGCGTCAGCCAGCAACCTGCGGGCAGGTAACTAATACTCGCCTGGCGGGCGAAACGATGTTACTGCATCCCGGTTGGGGACTATTTGCCTGGCGGGCGTAACGATGTTCCTGCATCTCGGTTGGAGACATTCGAGATTCTGACATGTTATACTATACTAGCTGACCCTGCCCGGCTTCGCCCAGTCCCTGGTGGGAAGCATCTAATTTAATTCATATAAGTAGTCATATAAGTTCCCGTTCCCGTTACCGACTATCTGTCTGTCTGTCTGTCTGTCTGTCTGTCTGACCCGCCCGGCATCGCCCAGCTCCTGGTGTGAAGCATCTCATTTAATTTATATAAGTAGTCATATAAGTTCCTGTTCCCGACTGTCTATCTGTCTGTCTATCTGTCTGCCTGACCCTGTCCGGCTTCATTAAATTCATACAACAAAAAAAGTAACTTAAAAGAACGTTCTTCCATACACCATCCATTATTTTTAATGAAAACTCTTTCTAATCACCTGCATGACTACAGTAACTTCTTAAGCAAAAAAAGATGAGTTACAATGTTATGCATTGTGCATCATTTTTATGAAAACTTTAAAAATGCCTTACAGATTGTATCATTATTTATTATAACTCATATGCCGGTACATAACTATGGACAAAGAGTTTATAAATCTTTGAAAACGATGCCACAATATGACTATAAGTTATACAGAAAAGTTATGCCCCTTGAAATAACTTTTACAGAGTTAGGTCCCCTGAGATATATGAAATTATGATGAAAAATGAAAAATGAAATAATACTGAGTAAGCAGGCGATTTCACACTAACAAAATATCACAGTTGGCAGCTCTTGAATGAAAGGAAGGCGTGTAGAAAATTTCATCTCAATCGGATGGGCCATTCGCGAACGTATAAAGGACATACATAGATACGGACGAAGATCGCCTTTTATATATAAGATTATTTTATATTAATTTGGCTCCTTTTTATGCATAAATATTTATTTGGTTGTTTTCTTGCCAGAGTTTCAAGAAATGTTACACAGCCGAGCAAATCATGGCCCTGTATGATTCCCAAAATGGTATTGACCAGACCTCATTTTTACAGCTGTGTCCATCATTGGTCAGCCAGAAACTGTATGCTGACTGTGCTCACAAAGACGAAGAGGTGAAATCCACGAGCACTGAGGCAGAAAGTAAGAAATAATAAAGTAAAATCATAAAGGTTGTTATTATTTAACTCTTTCAACTTCAGAAGTTATTTTATATAGTTGACTAACTGGCACCTTGCCTTCTAGACAGCTGATAGTTTGATTTATTTGGTTGTTTCGGGATTTGAGCATAGCCTACGATGGGTGACGTTGTGGTGTTCTGTTATGATAATTTGGCTGTGTCCAGTGTGTGCCGCATGGTTACACACCCGCTTCACATGCCAGTGATCCGGGGCTTGTTTCCGGATCCGGTCAGGGATATGCACTACTGACGAGCTCAAACGAGAGCGAAACTCGAGTATAGTGCTTCCATATTGACGTGGATAGGCTTTAGGTTCATACCAGAATGCGATCAGCGTTGACAGTAGTGGGTTGTGCTCAATATTTAAGCTGATAGTGTGTCACATTGTGTTTAAAAAGGCATAATAACTACAACCCACGGCTGGGACCAGGGATGTATAACTCTTCATAGCACAAGGCCTGGGCTGAATTGTAGAGTCCATGTGTTGCCCGTGTAATAAGATCCCTCTAGTTTATTCTAGAGGAAAGGTAACATAAATACTTCTGAAACAAGACCAGCTGCAGAAACTGCCAGATCAGCAAAGTAATGCTCGATCTGTCCGTCTGTCGGATCTTCCATCCTAGACCAATTGCCGAGCATGGCTTAGATCCTGGTCTGCCCTGCCATAACATTTATTCTTTAAGTTGCAACTCCTCTCACTAGGGTAAGACTCGTATCCTCCCAATGGCACTACTCCATCTAAAGCTGTTGGCCCAATGTGGAGTGTTTTTATTTTTACAGTTAAAGCTTGAGTCAAATGATAGTTAGCTGTTTGAAAAGTGAAACAGTCAAAGTATCTATTAGGACAACTGAAACAATAACAGATGAAACTAAATCAAATTGGGCAATAATAAATAAAGCAGTAGCATCTAGGACAACAAGTAATAAGTAGGACAATAACAACTAGGACAGTAATGACTTGAAAAATAACAACTAGATCAATAACCTCACATATACTAGGTTATGGTGAAATTAAGTAAAATGACCAGTTCTCTGTTTTGTCACTTTTACTTCAAGACAGCTTCCTGAGCTATTCAATGAAAGAACTAGTCGAGACAACTAAACCAAAAGCTTCTCTGGTGGTTTCTTTTGTTAGTGAAGGCTCCTGGCTGGTTTGGCTTGACTGGTTGCAGTCCTTATGAAGACTTTTTATTTTGTATTTGTGCCCTGCTAAAGAACGCTGTTTGTCTCTTTTTTTATAGTTTTATACAATGTTCTACTTCCATTAACCTCTTCGAGGCATTCACTGTTAGTTACTCCAACAGTCAAAGATATATGCAATATTCGTCTCAGAAACCTCATCTTTGTCATTATTTTAACTATATGTGAGGCAGATATTTTTAGCTTAAAAGTTCAAATGCATGTAATAGATTAAAAATAACTGGAGTGACAAAGTGTGTCATCAGTTTCTTTGGAATAAGGATAACAAACAGACCAGTTACCTGAAATAGATTATTACACATATTACTTAGAAGAAAAGATATTTAAATATGTTTGTTCATTCAAAAATAAGCTATTTGAGAGAGCTTGAAGTATTTCTATCCCACAATACAAGTATATACACTTCAGAAGTGTGAGTATCCTTAAAGTGACATAAGAATGCTTACCATGGAGCATTTTATGACCTAGAAGTGACCAACTTTATACTTTTGTCTTCTGCCCAGGATATGGATACTCCTCGCTGGCAACAGCCATCATCTGCTTGTGTTCTGTGTTTGGGGTTGTCTTCATTCCGTGTGTGTCACAGTCTGTTTACGAGATGCTCATGTCCACGTTTGTCGGTCTGGCTGTGGGGACTTTGTTTGCAGATGCCATTCTACATTTGATTCCAATGGTAAGCATCCAACACATTGTTGCTTCTGTGTTGTATTGTTGATTATGTTTAACACATTGCTGCCTCAATGTGGATCTGTTGATCACGTGTAACACATTGTTGCCTCTATGTGGATCTGTTGATCCTGTGTAACACATTGTTGCCTCTATGTGGATCTGTTGATCATGTGTAACACATTGTTGCCTCTATGTGGATCTGTTGATCCTGTGTAACACATTGTTGCCTCTATGTGGATCTACTGATCATGTGTAACACATTGTTGCCTCTATGTGGGTCTGTTGATCACGTGTAACACATTGTTGCCTCTATGTGGATCTACTGATCACGTGTAACACATTGTTGCCTCTATGTGGATCTGTTGATCACGTGTAACACATTGTTGCCTCTATGTGGATCTGTTGATCACATGTAACACATTGTTGCCTCTATGTGGATCTGTTGATCACGTGTAAAACATTGTTGCCTCTATGTGGATCTGTTGATCACGTGTAACACATTGTTGCCTCTATGTGGATATGTTGATCATGTGTAACACATTGTTGCCTCTATGTGGATATGTTGATCATGTGTAACACATTGTTGCCTCTATGTGGATATGTTGATCATGTGTAACACATTGTTGCCTCTATGTGGATATCTGGATGGCCTGGCCACATGGCATAATCATGACAAAAACACACAGCTGATCCACGATTGGTGATCATGTGACTGGTGATCATGTGACTGGTGATCATGTGACTGGTGATCATGTGAGACAGCGAAACATAACTGCTCATGCTTTTGGCATGGCACATGATGATGATTGATATCCCACTAATGAAGCCTACACAAACAACTTGATTAATATGTTTTTGTTTTGTTTTTGCTTTTTTTTTTTGCGTATCCCTTATGGGACATTGCAGTCAACACCAGCATTTTTCAGCTGTTGTTGATGTACCAGGCAAGTGTTACGTTCAGTAGTTTGCCATTGCTTTCTAAATGATTGGCTCCCATACCAGCATGTTATAACACAACACAACACAGTCTGCTTACTAAATAATGAAGACACACAATCAGTTTGCTTATACAGAATCAATAACACACTAGGCACCATATGTGCCGTAATTCAGAACATTACAAGATGCATCAAGGAATTAATTCATTATTAGCTGTCTTGTTCATTGCATAGCCTTTACCCATAAGTCTTTTGGAATATGTCTCTACTATATGCAAGATGTCATGTGTAAATTATATGCCAGATGTCATGTGTAAATTATCTATCACACCCTGATTCTGTTTGCGTTCTGGTCTTCCTCCTCTCTGCTTCTCTGCTCTGCATCACTCCATTTTATCTTTACACACAGAAGACACAAACAATATGTTGCAAGATTTATTGCCTGGCATAGATTGCTGCATCTTGTCTGGCATATTTCACTGCATCTCGCCAACCAGACATAGGCAATAAATCATGCTACATACTGTTTGTGGCTTCTATGTTTACATTCACAAAGGGAATACATTTGATCTTTTCCAAACATTCATATAATTTTACATGTCTCATTTGTTTCATATTTCTATATATTTGTCATAGTAACCAATCTTCTTCAATCATCATTACCAGAAGTATCAAATGTGTATATTACTTACAATGTATTTTGTTTGTTAACAATTTTCAACCATTCACCTCATAGAGTTATCTCAGTACTGCAGAGTTATCTCCTCATGGAGATTACAATCATGATGAAGAATCAAGGTCACCACACTCAAGACAAACCCATAAATACTCAGTCTCTCCCAGCTGAAGTCAAAGGGTGTAGACGATGACTATCCCTGCTGTGAACTTGCTAGCTACATTTTGGAACCATCCTTTCCTGCAGTTTTTTTTCCCCCTCTGTCAATGCTTGACATCCTACTCCAACAGTATCCACTTAGAAGGTTCACCAAGAGATGTGTCACCATACACAAAACTCGTTCATGGGCAGCAGTAAGTCTCCTCTATCTATCATCAGTGTACTAATGATAAATGAACCATCCTTTCCTGCAGTTTTTTTTTCCCCTCTGTCAATGCTTGACACCCTACTCCAACAGTTTCCACTTAGAAGGTTCACCAAGAGATGTGTCACCATACACAAAACTCGTTCGTTGGCAGCAGTAAGTCTCCTCTATCTATCATCAGTGTACAAATGATAAATGCCTTTGAATCCAGCATGTCACATCCCTTATTTTCATGCACCCCCTTATGACCCGGACAACAGATCCACACAAGTTCTCAGAGGTTTAGGGACTTGGCAAGTGTTGTGCACTCATGGCATAGTCATCATTTTTTAACTTTCCAAAGTGTGGTCTGAGGGTCAAAGATAATAATCACCTCATAAGTGTAGCATTGGAGAATCTTTTTAGTGCTGCAAAAACAACCTCTATCTCCATTCTTATACCAGAAATTTATATTTGATATTCTCAGTAATGAATAGTCAAATTACACTAATGGAGAAATCCCTTACGCCTGCCTTTCACACCAAATTAAAAAATCCATCTTGCTTTTTAGCTACACAGCAAATATCCATAAGTATTTACTATAGTCACAAAAACTTCTTGTGAGCTTCATGGAAGTTAATTGCTAGTTTGCATAAATTAATGTCCAACAACCTTAACTCTAACAGACTTTTGGAGCTCACAGCCATGGCGGCCACGACCATGACCACGGCCACGGCAGTGAGATTGTGGTAGAGACATACATTCTGTACGGTCTTACGATTATGGCAGGTATGTATATATTCAGATCAGCACAAGATGTCAGCAAACATTCCATACAAGTAATATAAAGCATAGCCCATTAACCCTCCATGTTACTTTACCTCTGTTTGCCATACATACATAGAACCACATGCCATATATTTAATTGTTTACTTTGCTGATTTGACATATTTGATAATCTGTTGATGAATGATTATTTTTTCTTATCTCACTCAGTAAGGTTTTTGTTGTCCATTGTGTCAGTGCAACGCATACATGCATGCAAAGCACACATGCACGCATGCTAGCACACACGCACCCACCTACTCACCTCTCGCCACAGAGAGAAAGATAGAGAGAGAGAGAGAGTGAACAAACGAACGAGCGAACAAACTTTATTTTCAAAGGGTTAAGAATTGGGCACACAGGCCCGTCTAACATTCTGCCCTTCTATCACTCTCTTTCATACATTATTTCATTCACACATCATTCAAGGCTAACAAAGAACAGCAACAATATAAAAGATATGCATTATAAAGGCATGGGCAAAATGCGAACATCAAAACTACACGACACAGTAATATTAGATAATGGTCTGACATTTGTTATTAGCCATGTGGAATATACTGGCCTACAAAAAGGGGACTGGCTGTTATACTAGGGTTTTGCTATTATTATTATTATCTCTATTATTAAGGGGGAAGGTAATCCGTATTGAGAGTGTGTTCGAATAATTTGCGATTATATGAATAGGGATTGGTGATGTCTTTGATTTCTTGTGGAAGATTGTTCCACAGCTGAGCTGCAGAGTACGTTAAGCTTGTTTTGTATAAGTCAATCCTAGGCTAGCGAGTGACTAACTACTAGGCCTCTTTCAGTCCTGTAGGACACTAGAGTTGTGCCGCTGGGGAGGTACCTGACAGCACCGCTGGTGACTGTATAGTCCGATGTGAGAGTGACAGTCTCTGTCACAGTTTCTGTTTGTTGGATCAGATTGCGCTCAAAGAGCACCAGTCCGTTTTGTACATCTCTTCTCCAGGAACATCTGTCTGTTGCAACTCTTTCCCAAGTGTCTGGATCTATGTCAAGGATTTTCGTATCTTGTTTTATACACATCCTTGTATCACATTTGGGGTCTTCCAGTTGGCCTAGTCCCTGTGGCTAGATCTCCATATAGGAGATCTTTTGGAATACATTCATCCTCCATTCAAGATACATGGCCCAGCCACCGGAGGCATCTCTTCTTAAAGAGGGAGTGCACTGTGGTAATATCTGCTCTTTCAAGCACGTGTTTTTGTTATATGGTCTTTCCACGATATGCCCAGGATATGTTTCAGACATCTCATATGGAAGGAATTCAACTTTCTTTCCTGTCTTGAGTACAGGGTCAAAGATTCAGACCCATAGAGTAGTGTGCTAACAACACAAGCTTTATATACTTGAACTTTTGTACGCACTGTTAGTCTAATATTCTTCCAGACTCTCTTAGCTAGCCTGGAAAGTGTTGTGGCTGCCTTTCCAATACATCGATTTATGTCTCTAAGGAAAGATTATCTAATATTATCGACCCCCAAATACATGAACTCATAAGTTCCAAATGTTGCTGTTATGTAACTGGGGGCGCAGAGCTGGGGTGAGCACCCAACCTTGCATAAATACCCCATGGCTTGTGCATTCACCACCTCCACAACAAAAGTATAACTCCTGGCCTTCTCAAGGCGGACCTGTTGTAACCAACAGGAGAAGGGGCAGCGGTGAGTCTCTGGCGCAGAAAAATAGCCAGAATACTCTAGATGTGTATGCTTGTGTGTGCGTGCCTACACATCTAAACTCGAGTAATTCCACATGGCCGAATGGATAAGAACATGTCTTCTTAAACACCTGGTATGCTGATACCGAGGTAAGCGGTTCAACCCCAACCGGACAGCTGGACTAAAATGTTGACCTGTCTTCCTTGACTTGGGGACATTAATTACAAGTACCTCTGAAGTCGGAGTAGGTTCACCTAATGGCGAGGGACACTGTTAACAGGGAAAGCTAACCCACACGCAAAATTCAGTCCTTCACTACTATAAATAGTGTGTATGGACTATGCTTGAGTTCAAAGCGAGTGAGTGCCAAAAAAACAAAACATGAACTCATGGACAACCTTCAATTTGTATTAGAAATTTTGATTGATGGAGGAGCACCATCATCTTGTCCATCAGCTGTGTTTTATTTAGACTGATGGTGAGCCCAAAGTCTTTGTAAACGGCTGCAAAACGATATATGAGCTGTTGGAAATCTTCTACTGAATGAGTAGTCAGTGCTGCATTGTCTGCAAAAAGTAGTTCTCTTATGCATCTTGATTTTATTTTGGTCTTTGTCTTGAGTCTTGATGGGTTAAAAAGTTTGCCATCAGATCTTGTATAGAGGTATATGCCTTCAGTGGCAATCCCAAATGCCTGCCTTAAGAGATCGGCAAAGAAGATACCAAAAAGTGTAGGAGCAAGCACACAGCCCTGCTTTACTCCACTGCTGATGCTGAATGACTGGGATGTTGAGCCATCAAATAAAATGGTCCCCTGCATGTTTTCATGAAATGATTTCATGAGACTTAGCAGGGTGGGTGAATATCCTATCTTCTCAAGGATCTTAAAAAGACTGTCTCTGCTCATGAGGTCAAATGCCTTTGTGAGGTCGATGAAGGCAATATATAATATATATATATATAATTATGGCATAAATGATCAAACTATTTATATCTTCAAATTTTAATGAAGTAAATTTTTAATTCATGATATTAGTCTTTAAACAAATGTAAGTTTGTTTATCATATAATGTAACATCTTTTCACCATTAGATCTGTGCACATCTAGAATAAAGGAAAAATTTAACAATTAGCACATTATGCTTTCATTATTAGATCTGTACACATATAACATTAATTTAATGTTTAACAATGAGTATATTATCCTTTCATCACTAGGACTCTATTTCTTCTACATCCTGGAGACAATTATGTCCAGATATGGTGGCCACACGGTAAGAAATGAAGTCAACATTTGCTTATGGTAGTGCCCAGTTGTAATATTCACTTAACTTATGTCATAATAATTTATTATTATTTATTATATATTATAATAATTTGATTGACTAGCAATCAGATCCCAACTTCAGTATCTCCCGCAATGTGCAGAGGTCAATGACACCAGTTCTGTGTTGACTGACTATTCTTTTTTTGGCCTGGTATAGCGCTGATATCTGGCTTCACCCCTTTTGACTTGACATTCTTGCAGTCTGGTCAAGGTTGCAGATTCACAGTCATCAATTGATTAATTTAATCAACCTGCTTCTCTGAGGACATTCACTGTACCAGCCCGGTCCATTGCTCATCTACTTCCCACAGCAGCCCAGCTGGCAAGTCTATCAGTTTATTCATTCCCTCTTACACCCATGTGACCTGGCACCAAAATGAAACTGTTTTTTTTTTTTTTTTGGTCAGCTTTGACCTTCTCACAGACTCCACCCACTGTTATACAGATATGCAGATAAATAGTGAACAGACAACTCTTTCCTTTAGTCCCGCCTGTTACTCGTGATAACTAAACAGCTTTTTTTTAGCCTATCAGACAGCCAGGTATGCTGCCCATTATGTTGTAGGTGGACACCCATGGGTGAGTGTGTGTAGGTTGGGGGTGAGAGGGGATGTGTGGGTGGGGGAGATTGTGTGGTGGGTGATATGTGTGCAAGTGGGGGATGTGTGTAGGTAAGTGCAGGATATGTGAGTTGGCAGGAATATGTGTGTGTGTGGGTGTTGGAAATGTGGTTGGGGGATGTGTGTTTGGCTGAGTGTTTGGGTGGGGGTGTGTGGGTGGGTGGTGGAGGATATGTGCGTGGGTGAGTGTTGGTAGGTTATGGGATGGGTGGGGGATGTGTGCATGTGGGTGGGTATGGATGGGTGGTTGCATGCATGTGTGTCTGGGTGTGTGAGTGGGTGGGAGATGTGTGGTGGGTGGGAGATGTGTGTGTGTGGGTAGGGAGATGATGTATGTGGGGGTGTGTTTGGGATGTGTTGGTTGGGGGATGCGTGGATGGATGGGGTCATGTAAGTGCCTGTGGGTATGTGTGTGGTTGGGTGGTGGATGCGTTTGTGGGGGGACATGCGGATGGATAGATGGGTGGGTGGGTGGGGGATTTGTCTCATAACATGGTAACATGCATTGTTTATGCTTACAACATTCATTTGACAATGTTTTTTTCCTACGTGAATGCACTATGCACTTTTGAACGAAAGATGAGTGATTGGAAGGGCCGGATGTAAGACGGGCCTGCATGCCCAATTTGTTACCCTTCAAAAATAAAGTTTGTTTGTTCGTTCATTCATTTGTTCATTGTAAATGTTTGGGCTCCTGGCTAGGAGAAGCTGTCCCATCTTTTTCATCAACATCCAGTGGCCTGTCCAGTGAAGAACTTCACTATCATACCAGCCCTTCCAAATGTCTCTCTATCATAAACCAGATGTCTTGTGAAGGCATCATTATCCCAGTCTTTCCAAACATCTCTCTATCATAAACCAGATGTCTTGTGAAGGCACCATTATCCCAGTCTTTCCAAACATCTCTCTATCATAAACCAGATGTCTTGTGAAGGCACCATTATCCCAGTCTTTCCAAACATCTCTCTATCATAAACCAGATGTCTTGTGAAGGCATCATTATCCCAGTCTTTCTAAACACCTCTTTACCATAAAACTGCCTCTGTTGCCACAATGTATAAATCATCTATCACACCTTGAACCCATTTATGTTGTGGGCTTCCTCTTCTCTGCCTCCTCTTGTTTTCTTTGACAAGCTAGCATGACATGTTTCATATTGTTGATTAGATGGTGCCATGTTCAGTTTTGTCTTTTCTTTGAGTTTATGTGACTATAAGAAGACTGGCAGCCTACGAGACAGAAGTATGTGGACACACCAATGCCACATGGCATAGACTATTCAAAGAAGAACCATAGTTTCACAAGAAAAACAGCTAATGTGGCAGTCTGTATGGCTATCCATATCTCTGAACACAAGGTTGAAAAAGGAGTGATTTGCTTGAGCTCAAATATAAAAACAAGTTAGGATCCCTGAAAGTTCAAAGTTGTAAATTTTCTGAATTTACATTACTGTTATTATTTTAGGTGTATGTCCCTCACAGGACATTGCAATAATCCCCAACATGTATTGGCTGTTTGTGATTTACCAGGCAGTGTTAGTACAGTAGTTTGCCATTGTTTTCTGAATGGCCAATGCCTCATACTATCAAAATCAATGCAAAACAATCTTCTGCTTCCAAATCACCTGTAGTTATTCCTATTATTAAGATAATTTTACCTATGGACAATGGGGAGGTGGTCGTGCGCCTGTGGGACCAAGTGGAGAAGATGGTGGAACAGATTGAGAACCCGTATGTGGAAAGAATGAGATTGCGGGGATCGGCAGGGGTTCTGGAAGAGTCTCAAATCTGAGATGGAAGACCAGGATAACTTTCAATCAGATAGCGGTGAAAACAATTAGCAGTGTGACTCTTCACTGGCTGTTGAATGAGGGAACAGAACGCATGTGGGAATGTCCTGAGTTCAGTGATGTCGGTTCTTAGCTTAACTCAACTCAACATTAAGATAATTATTATTGATGTTGTTCAGTATCTCTGTTCTAATGTGGCAATATACCTCGCTAGTATAGTCAAATTATTGGAGTATAATATCTCATGGAAGTGGACATGTTAGTGTGGTTGATAGGGTGCTGCACAATGTTATGAGCACAGGCAGGGTTTGACGCCTGCATTGGTAATCTAAGTGAGAGAAAACCTGGCCACCTATTTCTCATGGCAATGAGGCATACAGAGCGTGATAGTGCTACCATATCACAGACTCATTGCAGGAAACTGCTTCGTGACAAATGCATTTGTTAATATCCCATAATGCATTTCATTGCCGTTGTTTCAGTAAATCAAGACAAGTGGTTTTACAGAAACTAGAATAAGATTATAATCTACTACCATGCCCCAGAGGCAGCTTTGGTAGCGTAGTGTCTAGACACTCATCTGCTGTCTCAGGGTTTAATCTGTATTCTGTTGGATATAAATGTTAAAAATGTACACGGGTGTCCAGGTCGACCCCGTCTGAACTGGGTACCCGGAAATGCCTTGGGGAGTAAATGTGGCAGACAGGATGTTGATCACATGACTCACTGAGTGTTGATTGGTCTATAAATGTATCATTAGGCATTAGGTTTCAGCTTCATGGCAAAGGGTCACCCAATAATGCTTCGTTCCTGTGCCAGTGAATATCACACAAAATGCTCCTCACTGTCTTGTGTAAAAAGTGGAACAGACAGCAGTCCCTACAAACCAACAGCAACAAACCAACAGCAACAAACCAACAGCTACAAACCAACAGCATCAAACCAACAGCACACACAGGGTTACTTGCGTAAGGTCACTGCCAGAATACCATCACAACAGTTCACCACTCAAATTACAGTTCACCATCAGTGGAAGTGGCAGTCACTAGAAAACCAGCAGTTGCATACACATTACTTCATAAGGCAAAACTAGATAGTTCAGCAACCTGCTGTCCACCATTTGTCTGAACATGCAGTTGGCAATGAAAACCACCATGGACACATTCCACATGAGATCCACAGCTCACAGTGTCACTCCACGCACTTAACTCAGTAGCTGGGCGACGGAACCATGTACTACCAGTCCAGAATGAGGAAAATGTGTAAGCAAACTATAGCCAGAAGCAAAAATACTCCTGACGCCCAATGTGGCATTAAAGAATGTACAAGAGTTCTTGCCTCTGAGTGTTTCTTGTACTAAAGGGGAAGCAAAGAATATGAACACTGCAACCTACCAGGTATGTTCTAAGAAACATCTAAGTAGGATACCACCTTTGCGTTACCTTGCCCATCAAGGAAAAAAAAATAGTACAGTATCACACTGTAACCTTATTCACGGGTCGTAAGAAGTGACGGAGGAAGGTTGGATCTGGAGCTGGTTTCCTCATCCCTGGAAAAACAAAATCCAAGAAAGTAGTTGTGCCACAATGGAGGATAGAGGACACAGAATAGTATCATTGCTATTGTTATTGACTGACTGGCACCTGGCCATCCTGGCAGACTATAGTTTGTAACATGAAGTTATACTTCTTCATAGCACACAGCCTGGGCTGAATTTAGAGACAATGTGTTGCCAATGAAGTATGATCCCTCTCTTGGCTTGCCTAGTTTAGTCCAGAGGAAAGGTAACACCAATACATCTGGAACATTACAAGCTGCAGAAGCAATGCTCTAACTGTCCGCCTGTCGAGCTTCCATCCTAGACCAGCTGCTAAAAGGCTTAGGGCCTGGTCTGCCCTGCCATGACATTTAGTCTCTAGGTTGCATTCCTCGCACTAGGGTAAGGCTTGTTCCCTCCAATTTTGCTCTTTCATCCTAAGCAGTTGGCACAATGTGGGGTGTCGGGTTTAATAAGCGCTGTCCAACATTCGGCACTAACAGAAAGCAGGTAGCGCCATCTACTGTTATACTCAGTCATCCTCAGTCATCAGTAATGCTCAGTCATATCTGACTAAGACCTGACTGTTATTATTTTTAAGTTTGGGCTTTGCATAATATGTGTGGTTGGCGCTGTGAGTAACTCAGTTTGCTATTGTTCCTGGTTGTGGCATTGAGGGTTTTGTTAAAATAGTTCACATGCAACTTGATTCACATTCATCTTTTTTATTTCTTGTTCAACTTTACTGTAAAAAGTTTTGTGGCATTCATTTTTCAACTTGAAAACAACATGGAGTTAAACCTTATTGAACAAATATGTAGAAAATATCATCAGTAGTATAATGATTATTTAAATAGCTTATTATTAATTATATAAATGTACAAATATAAATAGATCAACTCATTCTATTCAAACTAAAAGGGAGAGACATAGACATACAGGGAAGGAGGGAGAGTAATATGGAGGAATAGAGGAAGAGTGAGAAAGTGAAACCGAGTGATAGAGAGAAACAGGGAAGGGTGGAGAAAGAAAGACAGACAGACATTTAAAAAGAGACAGACAGCGAGAATAACTCAGGAAGGTATGGAGAGCCACATAAAGCAAGGAGGTTTGGAGAGACACAGACAGAAAAAAATATAGACAGAAATAGAGGAACAGTGAAAGACTGAGAGAGAGAAACAGAGAAAGAGATAGAGAGAAAAAAGATAGAGATGGACAAAAGTGAAAGAGAGACAGAGATTCTGTGAATTTACCAAAAGGATTAAAATATAACGTGAAATCATTGGCTAGTAAATAATTGAAAAGTTTAATCACAGTTATTTATCAGAGAACACAGGAATTTAGCCAGTGTGATGTATTTGATTTCTGTAAGATCACTAGTCAGCAACAAGTCTGGCATCATATTCTAGAGAATATAACCCACTGGTCTTGAAAGTTAGCAAGTCTTTTAATACCTTCTGTTCAGATGTTTAACATGTTAAAATCTCAGCATTTGGAAATCTTATAGCGTTTTCTATAGTTACAGTGCCCTGGCAAGGTTTTGAAGTTAGAAAATGTTTGTGCAACATAATATTTATGGGGAGGGTTAGACTCTGTCAAGTGTCATAGTTGTCTTTGACACACTGCAGTCTTAAAAGGGCGGTGCCTTGACAGTTATAAAGTTATAGTTAGTTGTGCATCCTTTACAGGATGTCACAGTTAACCCCAGCATTGTTTGGTTGTTTGTGATTTCTTGGCAAGTTTATGTTCAGTTGTTTGCCATTGCTTTCTGAACAACTGGTACCCATACCATTGTATGAAAACCAACACAAGGTGGTATTATGAATTGCATTCGTAAGCCCTTTGCCACAGAGCCGGCCTGACAGTTCTAGGCTATGGGAAATGGAAGGAATGGATCTACACGTAAGATCAACAGGGCATATTTTAAAAGATTCATAGTATCATTACTGCACTATTTACATTTTGCTTTTTGCAAAGAAATCATTTGTAATTACTTCCCTTTTCCAATTACACCTGTCTTTCCTATATTTCAAATATTATCATTATGTTTCTATCATTACTAAAATATTTCTACAGTTTAAGATGTATTCTTTACCACAATTCTTGTTAATAATTTTGGTTGATATTTTTGTGCACACAAGGTATTTAGTTGTACGTGATGTTATAAACACTTAACGTAATGTCAGTTTGAATGAGTCATGTGTTTGTCTGTTGGGCAGGTGCGCTAGCGAAGATGATAGTGAACTGTGCTGATAATATCATGAGCATGGTTCCATACCAATGCTCATCGCTTGCCAAAGTGAGAGAAAGACTGGCCACCTATTTCTCCCTGCTCTCAGGCTTGCAAAATGCGACAGCACTATCGCATCACAAATCCATGGTGATGAAATGATTTGGGACAATTTATTGTTATTGTTATAACTGGGTGTGAACCACTGCCCTGGACAGGGACAATATTATTATTATTATTATTATTATTATTATTATTATTATTATTATTATTATTATTATTATTATTATTAGAACTGGGTGTGAACCACTGCCCTGGGCAGGGACAATTTATTATTATTATTATTATTATTATTATTATTATTATTATTATTATTATTATTATAACTGGGTGTGAACCACTCCCCTGGACAGGGAAAGGATGAAGAAAGATCTGAACACAAAGGAAATCTCTGGGATTATTTTTATTTATGATTGTTTGAATGGATAACTGGATGGATGAAGAGGCAGTAGCTGAGTATATGAATTGATACACATGTAGGTGGATTTATTGGTGGATGTATGGCTGGGTGGCAGGGTGGCTGACTGAATGGGTACATAGATGCACAGATTCATGGACAGAGCTAGACAGACAAAAGGATAGACAGATTTACAGATTCTTGGGCAGACAGAAAGAGATAAGATAAATGGATAGATGGGTGTAAAGATTCATGGCAGACTAAAATAGACAGACACATGGATAGATGGCTGTACAGATTCTTGGGCAGTCAGAGAGGTAGACAGACAAATGGATAGATGGACGGGTGAGTTTAGGCGCTTGATAGGTTATTGCTGTTATTTTTGTGGATTTCAAAGTGACAGCCCGGTACCATTCTTATTTTGGTGTAAGTCATCTGCAACAGCTCCAGAAACATATAGAGTGAGTTTGTAACTCTTGGACACCACTGTAGTGGCTTTCCCTGGATGTTTGAAAATACAGGTCATGTGAAGAGAAGGCGGTTGAGAGCAATGTCTGCACACGAATGCTGGCCAGTGCATCTTCCACCCACAGGTGACTACTGTATTCTCACCTCCACTACTGTACCTTACCGAAACTCAAGCTGTTCCCAACCCAGATATACCACAGGGCACAAGGATGCACCGTAGCACACCTTAAATGTGTGGCTATCACCTCACCTTGAATGTGATATGTTATTTTCTTGCACTTGAACATCCCCCCCCCCCCTCCCCCCGCTTAGAGCGCCAGGAACGTAAAGGGCTGAAACATTCCAAGATAGGGGATCCCTCTTCTGTTGATCAGAAGTCTCCTATCACTAGGTAGGTCATGGTGAAGGGGTTACAAACCCAATTCACAATCCTGGATAACATATTCAAAACACAGTGGCTGGAGATTTGGAAGCAGGCCGCTGTGCACTGGTATGTCATACAATGATATTAATGCTAGTTGTTCAGAAAGCAATGGCAAACTACTAAACATAACCTTGCCAAGAAATCACAAACAGCCAGGAATGCTGGGGTTGACTGCAATGTCCTTTAAAGGATATGCAACTAATTTTTTTATGACTGATAAGAAGACAGATAGGTAGGTAAGAATGTGTAGATAAACCTTTGCATACAGATGATTGGGTTTGTAGATGAAGCTGTGTTTGATGATTGTTACATAATGCTTGTTTCATGTATATTTCCCTCCAGCACAGCCATGGAGCAGACGATAGAGACATCATGATGTATCCCAACACCCAAGCTGTAAGTGTCTGACTGTTGCGATGTTGTGTATGATGGAATATAAAGAGTGATGTAGTTGATAGTTCATGGATTTGTGTGTTGTTGTTTAGCTACTTTATTATATATTTGCTTCACTACATCACACACACATGTAAGAAATGACTACATCACACACACACACATGTAAGAAACGACTACATCTCACACACACACATGTAAGAAACGACTACATCACACACACATAAAAAGAATATTGGGGTTCTGTCTTGTGATGAGCTAAAGAGATTCTCTCTCTCTCTCTCTCTCTCTCTCTCTCTCTCTCTCTCTCTCTCTCTCTCTCTCTCTCTCTCTCTCTCTCTCTCTCTCTCTCTCTCGTTCTGTCTGTCTGTCTGTCTCTGTCTCTCTGTGATGGTGTGGGACTTATATTTCGTTCTATAATATGGATCAGTATGTATAGTGTATGAATTACAAACAGGTATATTTAGCTCCTGCATACAGATAAGACATACTAAACACAGACAGTGTACATACCTTACAATGGACTACATAAAGGTGAAACAGAGTGAAAATTATCCAAAACCAGAAACAATCAACAAATATATAATTTTTATTTTTTTTAATGTTGCATATCCTGTACAGGACGATGCAGTCAACACCAGCATTTTTCAGCTGCTGTTGATGTACTAGGCAAGTTTTTACATTCAGTAGTTTGCCATTGCTTTCTGAACGACCGGCTCCCATACCAACATGCTACACAAATCGGTCACGGCTGCGTTTCGAATGCCTGGTAAACGGCTCATGAACCACATTCGCAAGCCTTTGGTCATGGAGGCCGGCAAAAATATATAATAATAAAGTAATATAATAAATATATACATTAGAGGACACACCATACAACCAACGTTTTGATTCTAAGAATATTTTTCAAGGACAGGACAACATAAACAGATATAAAGAGAAAAAAAAACACAAAATGACAAAATAATATGTAAGCAACAACTTCTTTGTTGTCAAGAAGGCACACAAGTTGGGTTCAGTACGGTTTTGAAGGTGCTTTTATACCACAAAGGTTGAGTATAATTGACCTGCCAAAGTTCCAGATAGGAAATGTGCAGCCAAAGGTGTGTAAACAGTCAGATATAAATGTATAAGGGAAGACAGCAGAGTTATACAGTTGCATTCACAAAAGTGTTGATTCCGGCTGGATGGATGCATCCCAGAGAGTTTATTAACTGGCTTTAAATTTTTAGCCTAATAAAGTTATTAGAGAAGTATGGCTTCAATGCAGTGACCCATACATCGTCAACTCCATTATAGTCTGAAGAATTAACATGGTTAGGTACAGGTTTGTCAGAGCTTTGAATAATATCTCTAAAGTGTTCCCTAAAGCAGTCAGCAAGGTATTTACCAGTCCGACCAATATACTTTGTGTCACATCTATTAATAATTATCATTAATATATATTAAATTGCGGGATATGCATGTTCATCAATCTTTCAATGAGAATGTGTCTAGTGTAGATGTGTGTGCGTGCGTGTGTGCGTGCATGCACGCATGTGTGCGTGCGCATGCACATGAGAGAGAGTGAGTGAGAGAGAGAGAGAGAGAGAGAGAGAGAGAGAGAGAGAGAGAGAGAGAGAGAGAGAGAGAGATATGGATGGATGTGTCACATAGATGTGTAGCATGCATGATGCAAGTATGTGTTATGAATGTGGGTCATATGTGTCAATTCAATATTCATATATTTATCAGGTAATTGGCACTGTCAGGATCTTGCATTCGCAATCACACAAGGCTCATAATAACTAACAGATGTGATACAAACACTGTCACAGAATGACTATACGTGACACATGGCGAATACAATTATAAACTCTTTATTCGCACTTCTCACTTGGCGCAAACACTACAGGCATCGCGCAACCACAATGGTGGTGCCATTATACAATAAATATATACATGCAATGTATCAATACACAACTCACAACACTACGTCCCAGGCGCACAGTCTCCTATACTCAAACAGGCGTTCTCTCTAATAGCGTTCACTCACACAAGCTATACGAGCACACATTCCATCCATGTCTGTCCTGTACCACAGTCCGAGGCTGTCTGCCTTCTAACCGCAGTGAGTCCTCGTTGGTCGGGTTGCCTCCCTGCGTGGACTCCATGTGCCACGCGTGCCACAACTGACCGTTCTCGTCACTGCGTAGTTAGTGCCGCTCACAGGCGTACCTGGCCGTAATTGCCAGGCATCGATGATGAAGACATGGCAGATCTGGTGGGGAGATCCTGACAACACTTATGTCATAGTTATGAATGTGTGTCATATATGTCAATACAATATTCATATATCTATCAGGTAATTGGCATTGCAGTTGTCATGATACTTGTGTTATAGTTACAAATGCAACACCCATATTTCTTTTTATGTATCTGTTCAGAATGCAACTTTTGAGGAAGATGTAGAGCCACCCAAGGAAAAATCAGGTGAGTTCTGTCAATCAGGACCTTATGAGTGATTTGAATTTGTCAGAAATCGTTATCCAACCTTGACCTCACAGCCCTCAGAACATGACCCTTTGTGCTCCATCAGTCTCAGATGGGGATATGCATCATGATGAGCTCAAGAAAATGTTTATATGTTGAAACTGATATTAATACTGAAAAATGAAGTTTGTTCATCTAGAAGACACAATCGAGTATGGAATGTTTTAGTTTCAGTGGCCAGTTGATAAAGCATGTCTCTGCATCATCATCTATCATAATACTTCTTGCTAGTTCAGATCTGGATTCCTGACCTCATCAGTCGCAGCTGAGAGTAGTCATGGATTTGTATGTTCCTGTGCAAAGGGAAGCCATGTATAGATAGCATCATGTCTTTCTTTCTCAGCCTGAATATTCCTCCTAAAGGTGCCCTGTAGGCCAGCCAACCAGCCTGTTCATGCCCATGTATATCGGCATGGCCTGAACAGTAATCACTTCAGGTCTTGTAGATGTGGTGACTGTGTACCAACCATCTACACCAGAAATATTTAGATTAAACTTTCAGCAGCATTGGCTGAGAGCTAGTTATGATGGTTGCCTTACTGAATGGAGTTTGTGGTCTTCTTCTTCTTCTTTTCGTTCATCCGGAGTGTTTTTTCAGATGTGATTGCGGTGTGTCAGTTATGCGCCCTTGGGCCGAAACCCGTAGGCCAACACATCCGGCTACAGTGTGCTTTTTTGACCAGGTAGCATTCCTGGGAGACTCTCACTTTTGTGGTGCCATCTACAGCCCAGCTGGCCAAGGTTAAACGGTCGAAGACAACGGATATCCCTCAAAGGAAGGCAGGGACAGTCCATAGCATTTTCCGCCATCCAAGGTTGCTTCCATAGTTGCAGGGCCGACAGATAGCGCCCTGATTCTGGGCTCACCGAGGGAAATCGTCATGTCCTGCTCATGGCTGCTTTAAATCCTCACTTCAATATATTGGTCATTTCGTTTGCCCCTGGCCATTCCTGCACAAAACAGACAAGTTTGCAGACGGTATCCACTCAGCGAGTTTTCGGACATGTGCTTGTCGTTGCGCCCGTCAGAGCTGTTCCAGGCACGACAGACATTCGGAAAACTACCTAGTCAGAGCTGTTCCGAACAAGAGCGGCATTTGGAAACTAGGTAGTCAGAGCTGTTCCTAGCACGAGAGACATTCGGACAAGACATTTCACTCGGACGTAATTGCGTAGTGTCAATTTTTAGTTTGCCACCCGTAGGACGACACTTCCGACTTCCGGCAGGCATTTTTTAATGAGGTTAGCCTTCCTCTGGTTTTGAGGCACGTTAGACTGTTGTGATGTCGCCAACATCTCAGCTGGTCAAGATAGAACGATCAACGACATCGCGGTCGGCCCTCAGGGGAAGGCAGGGGCAGATCATGGGCATTCCCTCGCTATCCAAGGAGGCTTCCATAATTGCAGAGCCGGCACATATTGCTCTGAGACTGGGCACACCTGAGGAGTTGCCACGTCCTGCTCATGGCTGCTTTAGTTCCTCACTTCCATGTGTTGGGCATCTCGCTTGCCCCTGATCGCTCAAGCACACACCAGGAGCAGTCAGACTGCGAGCGACATCCACTCGGTAAGCTTTTATTTTTGACTTCGAACAACGCAATAGGTTCGCTCGCCGTGCGTTCTTCCACTTTTGTCTACACTCTCTATGAGTTAGATACAGACAGTTGTCGTAACCATTTCCTTCGACTGGGGCACTTTTCTGACTTTTTGTACTCGCTCGCAAGGTAGGCTACATGTGCTGCCGGCTCAGCACCTTACCTTTGTGCAGCAGTGGACGAGAAACGGCCTGGCCCTCTCATCCGGGGATCTCTCATATCCCCCAGCTGAGAGCCTTCGAACTTGTATCAGACCTGAGCATGTAGCTTGCTCAGTATCACGCCTCTATTTTTCGGTAGGAGGGTATTGGCCCGGCTCTCAGATCCGAGGGTTTGTGGCTTAGAGGCGTTCAGCCACAGCCCTCGACAGGGAGCCTTATGTGTTTTGTCCGGACCAAGAACTTCTGCCTTCGTGCGCCTGATTTAACCTTCTGACTGTTATCCTCACCTCAGTCTAACCCGCAGAGCAGCAGGTTGTGTCTCTCTTAGTCTGGCACCTATCCCATAAGCTGTCCGATATGTAGTTTTCATCCATCGGCTAGCACATGGGGTCAGAGGGACACACAAGCACCCCCACCACGGCAAGGTGGAGACACATCGTGGGAGGAGTTTGTGGTCTGAATGGAGAAAGAGAGAGGGGGGGGGGGAGAAAAAGAGGGAGAGAGAGAGAGAGAGAGAGAGAGAGAGAGAGCCCTTATGTATGCATAAGTAAACTTGTGTTAAGGAGTTTGTGATTGTGAGTGAGTATATGTGAATGTGAGGGAGTGTTTATTTGTGTGTTATTGAGTGGGTGTATAACTGTGAGAGTTTTTGTTAATGATGTAAGTAACTATGCAGGTATGTATGTATTTGTGTACGTGTGTCTGCCTGCCAGCTTGTTACATAACACATACCCATGACATGCACTTACACTATACATGTCACATACCCATGACATGCACCTACACTATACATGTCACATACCCACGACATGCACCTACACTATACATGTCACATACCCATGACATGCACCCCTACACTATACATGTCACATACCCATGACATGCACCCCTACACTATACATGTCACATACCCATGACATGCACCTACACTATACATGTCACATACCCATGACATGCACCTACACTATACATGTCACATACCCATGACATGCACCTACACTATACATGTCACATACCCATGACATGCACCTACACTATACATGTCACATACCCATGACATGCACTTACACTATACATGTCACATACCCACGACATGCACCTACACTATACATGTCACATACCTATGACATGCACCTACACTATACATGTCACATACCCACGACATGCACTTACACTATACATGTCACACATTCATGCCACACACATATCAATCTGGAATCAAGCTGCGAGTGCAGCTAAACTGATGGAGTGTCCATATCTGGAGAAACTCGCTCAGAGAGGAGTAAGTAGAGGGTCTGGACAAAACTCAAAGTGTAGAATAAAAGTCAGGTGGACTTTTAATAAAAACAAATCTGCTGGAATAATCAGTATGTGGTTTCTTTGTTGGCTTTTGAAGAGGGGGACAGCACTTGTGTGGGAATATAAGTTTTGTGATGTAGATTATTAAATTCAGTATTTAGAATAGAACCCCTTCTTCTATGAAGGCAGGATAAAGTTCTGCAGCTTTACCACAAAGCTATCTTTCTGTTCCATTACTAGTACTTAATGTTATTATTGTTTAACTATTATCTTATTTACTAATTATTTTCTGTTATCCATCTTGGCCTGCCAACCACCGATCAATTTATCAAGGGAAAAACAACTATGTAGTGCATGCTGACTCACCAGGGATGCTGCCTGACCAGAAGCCAAATCCCAGAACTTGTGGTAAAATTCATATGAATATTCATACATTTTGTGTCAACTGACATTATATTTTGTTATGAATAGTATGTGTGATATACATTGTGCAGCTCTTTTGTAATTCCTAGAATGTCATGTTATGTCAGAAGACTGGCATAAAGTTTCCTGAATTTGTCACAATAAACCTAGCTTTATGACTGCACATAAACTAAACATTAGACAATTCTATTGGTAGTTTCCCTTTGACATCAACATCAGCAAAGGAGATTTTTTAAAAGTTAAGCGGCTTGTAATTTACTGTACAAGATTACTTTCAGTGGTTTGTCATTGCTTTCTGAACAGCCAACGCTTATACGATTGCTAAAAAATAAACATAAAATGGTCTACTTACAAATTGTCTGCAGCTGATTTCAAACACGTTTTTTAAGGATTGTGAATCACGTTTGTGACTCCTTTGCCACAGACACTGGCTGTTGAGATTTATGTGCTGTAAATATTTGGTTGCCCATTTGTTACCAGTGTTGATCAGGGAGGCAACAAATAGTAACACTATCCTACCAGGTATGTCATAAGGGGCGAGCTGGCATGAAGCAGGCTACATCATCCCATGATAAAGTTTAGTTGCAAAGTCCAATCAGTCACGAGCTATGCTCCCTTGGGAGAGGGAGAAGAAGATGGAGAAGAAGTAGATAAAGAAGAAGAAGAAGGAAGAAGAAGAAGGAAGAAGAAGAAAAAGAAGAAGAAGAAGGAGGAGAAGAAGGAAGAAGAAAGAAGAAGAAGAAGATGAAGAAGAAGACAAAGAAGAAGAAGAAGAGGAAGAAGAAGAAGAAGAAGACGATTATTCTGTTGTGGGTAGGTTTCTACATTCAGAAAAAGCCAAGAGCATGGCCAATAATGACCTAGTCTTCAAGATCTAGTTTTAAATCCACAACAGCAACCACTCCACTGCTGCATGGGAGACCTCAATATCCTCTAAAAGACAACAGCAGCTTGTGAAATTAATAACTCTACCCAAGAGAAGCATGAGTCAGAATATATACTGATAAATCTGCGACTATAGGAGCAAAGAATGGAGATACTGGAGTTTATATAGTCTACCTAGATCAAACAGATTGCTCCACATGCTTGCAGACAGGAATATTCTACTCAATTACTGTGCTGAAATACTTGACCTAAGCATTGCTGCCGAAATAATAGTCAAGAGTATATGAAAGCTCAAAGAAAGAAACATCTCCCACCAAATCCTCACATCCTTTAAGAGTTAAGAGTATATGAGAGCTCACAGAACAGTTTAGTTTAGTTTAGTCGATGGATCAACATCACGGCACACGGGTGTAACCCATAAGTGCTCCGTTCTGCTCCTAACTCAAACCTGAATCTGGAGAAACTCAGCTCAGTGCACGAACTCTGTAGCACCAGCGAGGATCCTTAAATACTTTGGGTAGATTTTTAACTCGAAATTTTGCCAGAGCAGTGCCATTAGGCTACTCTTTTTCGATTTCCATCTGCCAAGGAATGTTTTACGTGCGCAACAATACACACGGACGTCCAAGCGTCACAGAACATCAAGCAAGAATTCCTCACATCCTGTAAGAGTTAAGAGTATATAAAAGATCAAAGAAACATCTCCCACCAAATCCTTACATCCTGTAAGAATTGAGAGTATATGGAAGCTTAAAGAAAGAAACATTCAGCACATGCTTCTGCCCCTTAGCTCCTCTTTGGAGGATAGGCCCTTAATCTTCTCATACCAAATTGTCCCATCCTGTACAACCTGCACCAAACTGTCCCATCTTGTACAACCTGCACCAAACTGTCCCATCTTGTACAACCTGCACCAAACTGTCCCATCTTGTACAACCTGCACCAAACTGTCTCATCTTATACAAACCTGCACCAATCATGAGAAAACCTGCAGCTACTCAAAAAGTTTATATAATATATTTACTCTTTATGACCAGGTCTGACGCCTGTAGCACTGATGATCATCCTTGGAGATGGTATCCACAATTTTGCCGATGGGCTGGCCATTGGGGCTTCATTCACCAGAAGTATATCGGCAGGAATCGCTACGAGTATCGCAGTCTTCTGTCATGAGTTGCCGCATGAGCTGGGTAAGAGCTACCAAAAGCAACATGTTTGTAGTGATTCACTGTTTGTGAACTGCATGTTTATTGTGGGCTGCTTGTTTCATTTGGGCTTTGGTTTGGGCTTATATGAAAACTCGTAAGACCCCTGGTTCAGCCGACATCACAGCAGAAATGATTAATGCTTTAGAAGAATATGGGATAGATCAAGTCACTAGACTGCTAAATACAATATATGATACTTGAGATATTCCTCATGAATTATATAATTCTGTATTTATTACATTATCAAAGAAATCAGGAGTCTTAGAATGTGATGAACATAGAACAATTAGTATAATGAGCCACATCACGAGATTTTGCCAAGAATTATGCAAAGAGTTAGGAAGAAAATACAACCCAAAATAGGAGAAGAACAATGTGGGTTTGTAGAAGGCAAGGGTACAATAAATGCTGTGTACATGCTAAGAACAGTAATTGAATGTTCTATAGAAGAACAGAAAGATGTACATCTTTGCTTTATTGAGTACAAAAATGCTTTCAATAAAGTAACACGTGTCAACATGATAGAGATGCTTGCAGATCTACAGATTGATGGAAAAGACCTTAGACTTGTAAAAAACATATATTGGAAACAACAAGCTGCCATAAGAATTGATAATGAAGTAGATCAATATCAGCCTATTAAGAGAGGGTGAGACAGGGATGTGTAATGTCTCCAGATCTTTGTTCTCTATTCAGTGAAAATATTTTTAGAAATGTAGAAGATATGAAAGGAATCATCATAAATAGTATATCTGTAATATATCATAATAAAGGAAACATCAATAATATTAGATATGCACATGATAGAGTTTTGATTGCCGACAATGAGCAGGATCTACAACATTTAGTAGATGAGGTTGTTGCACACAGTGAACAACTAAGATGAGAATTAAACTGTAAGAAGACACAGATTATGGTCGTCACTAGAAAGAACAAAATACCGCAATGTAATAAACAGGTAAATGGGAATATTCTTAAACAAATGAAATAGTATGATTATCTCGGAACAGTCATAACATCTGATGGGAGATGAATTGCAGAGATTAGAACAAGAATCGCCATGGTGAAGGTAGCCTTTTGCAAGATGAAAAACATACTGACCAATAAAAAGATGTTGATTGCTATGAGGAAAAAGTGTTGAGGTGCTCCATAGAGCCTGTACTTTTGTATGGATGTGAAGCGTGGACAATGAGCAGTCAAGATGAAAAACATCTGATGGCTGTGGAAATGTGGTTTCTGAGGAGAATGCAAAGAATACCATGGACAGACAGAATAACCAACGACCGTCTTACAAGAAACAAATGAAAATCATAATCTGATTAGAAAAATTCTAATTCTGATTGAGGTAAACAGTCAAACTTTTTTTGGGACATGTTATGAGAAGAAATAAATGAGAGAACTTGGTGACAACTGGCAAGATCGAGGGGAAGAGAACAAGAGGAAGGCAGAGAAGTAAATACCTGGATGGCTTGACCACATGGCATGGTTGAGACAAGAACACTGAGCTGATCCACGACTCTGGTAATTGAGTGAAATGGTGAATCATGACCGCCCACGTTTACCGGCATGGCACATTATGGATGGATGGAATGATGGGCTTAGATATGATAGAAGCAAGAATAAATTAGGATTATACAGAGGTTCTAGAAAAACTGGGAATGAAAAGAGAGTTGATGAAAGATATAAAACAGAGGCAAGTAAAATATTTCTGTCACGTTAAAAGACAAAACACTCTTATAAAAAATCATCTTAGAGGGTAAGGTTGAAAGCAAGCGAGGAAGAGGTAAACAACAATATAAGTGGGAAGATAACATCAAAAGGTGGACAAACAGCATTCTGACAGAATGTACAATCAAGGCAAGAGTGGAGATCAAACCTTTATTGTGGAGATGGCACTTGATTGATTGATTGAAGTTATGATTAAATATGTGCAGTGATTTTCATGTTGTCTGACATAGTTGTTAATTCTGGATTCTTGTGAGGGATTCAATATGATTTAGATCAGGATTTTAGGTCAATAAAAGCGATGATTATCCTCATTACAAAGTCAGTGTGGACCCTATATGGATGTGAGTAAGAGAATTCACAATGAACTCAACTTTTGTGACATTTTGGGGAAGATCTGATCACTGTCATTGGATTCTACAAACATGTTTGCATTGCAAGTCCATTATTTACAACATTGACATACTGAAGTTCACTAATGTCTACATACGTTCCCGTCTGTTGGCAGGAGACTTTGCTGTTCTTCTGCAGTCAGGATTAAGTTTCAAGAAGGCAATGTTCTTAAACCTAGCCTCGGCTCTGACAGCGTTTGCTGGTCTGTATGTCAGTCTGTCCGTGACTGATGGAGAAGAAGCACAGAAGTGGATCTTTGCTGTGACCTCGGGCATGTTTTTGTATATAGCTCTGGTGGATTTAGTAAGTAGCCAGTTAAATGTAGCTGTTGTTGTGTTGTTACTGCTGCTCTTGTAGTTATTGTTGTTGTTGTTGTTGTTGTTGCTGCTGTTGGTGCTGTTGTTGTTGTTGTTGCTGTAGCTGTTGTTGTTTTTTATGTTGTTGCTATTATTATTTCTGTTGCTGTTATTTTGCTGTTATTGCTGCTGTTAATGCCTTTTTAAGCGACTTTTAAGCTGTTATTGTTGTTCTTGTTGTTGACTGTCAGACTGCTGTTTGTCTGACTCTTGATGGTATCTTCCCACTTCTATCGTTGTCTACCTCTTGCTCACTTGCCTTCAACCTTACCCTCTAGTATGGTTTTTATAAATGAGTGTTATGTCATTTAATGTGGCCAAAGGAGGTCAGCATGGTTGAATGGATAAAAAGACTCATTCTTAAACATCTGGTGTGCTAATGCAGAGGTAACGGGTTCAACCCTTCCACCGACCAGTTGTACTAAAATATTCACTTCTTGCCCTTGACTTGGGGATGCAAATTACAGTACCTCTGATGTCAGAGTGGGTTTGTCTGATGTCAAGGGACTCGGGAAATAGGGAAAGCTAATCCACATGCAAAAGTCAGACCAGTGCACTAGAAGTAGCAGCATTTGCATAGACTACGCTTGAGTTCAAAGCGAGTGATCGCAAAATAAAAAATAAAAAAGGAAGGTGGCCAAAATATGTTACTTGCCTCCCTTTGTCTCTGGCAAGCTGTTCTTTACTTGCCTCCCTTTGTCTCTGGCAAGCTGTTCTAGGTAGAATCTCCACTTCTTTGCAAATTTTCCAGTTTGTTAATTTTTTGCAATTTTGCTATGTGAAGTTATACAGTATGAGGTGTATTAATATTTGTTTTCTATTGATTTCCATAGCTTCCCCAGCTAATTAAAGGCACTGGAGCTCTCCATTTTACTCTCAACAACATTGGCATCCTCATCGGTTTTGCAATCATGCTTGTCATCGCAATCTTCGAGGAACACATTAAGATCTGATGCTGCTGGCTTGTCTACAGCACAGTTTAGTTCATGAAATATGTGATACCATTTTAGCTCAGCCACCACCAATCAAACTCATGTATCTCATATTTACTTTGACCAAATATTTATAATGTTGTTGACATGTTTTATCCAACCAGTTGCACTGTATGATTCATAACTGTGACCATACGAGGTTTATTCCAAAATCAACCACTGATTGGCTGGTAAAAATAAACCGGTAGCTACAGCGACACCATTTATTGCTTGCATCATTCAATAGTCTTTTAGCTTACTACACATCAACCAGCAGTTGTATTTGTTCAGTGATTCATGATTCACAAATGAATAAACATGGACCCTGTTATTGCTTTTCCCGCTAGCTGTGAAATTCGTGGTGTGATTCGTTTTCTTCAAGCAGAATATCAAAATGCGGCCGAGATTCATTGTCGATAGTGTCATGTGTACGCAGTAACAGCCTGGCAGAAATGAAAGAACACATGAAGTTACAAAATGCAGTGTGAATGTTAAAGCTGCCTTGTCTTAAAGTGCATCAGTGGGTATCATGTTTGGTCAAATTTATCAAAGTGGGAGACATTTACTAAGTGGAACAAATTTATACAAGCAGAGAAAATGAATCCAAGTGGAACAAATTTATATCTAAGTGGAATAAATTTATATAAGTGGAATGCATTTATATCTTAGTGGAACAAATGTATATCTAAGTGGAACAAATTTATATCTAAGTGGAACAAATCTATATCTAAGTGGAACAAATTTATTTAAGCGGAACAAACCATCTATGAAGATCATATTGGGACACATTTAGAAGGCACAAAGATTATGCTGCCAGCATCATTAACAGACATGCAAGTCTTGAGCCTAGACTTTGCAAAAACTTAATTTCGAACTGGTTGTGACAGACTGCACTTAAACACAGTCTTTGTACAGTTTCATATTTCTTTTCTGCCTACCGCTGAATCTTGTAATGTTCATCTTTATTCATTGAAATGTGACATAGATGTTGTATATAGACTGTAAAGCCACCATTTAACAGACCACAGAGGGAAGAGATGTCTCTGGTAGTTATGAAAGTTTCGTAAATTGGACATAACCAGAGAGGTCATTTTTCTATTGCTTTTAATGTGATAAACAAAAGGTTATGGTCACAACCAAGAACAAACATAACTGATGTGTTAGCAATTCTGCAGTTCGAATAATGAAGACACAAACAACAGATTGTATGATTTATTGCCTGGCATATTTAGCTGCAACTTGCCAGGGGCATACTTCAGAGTTCACACAACATAAAGTAATTTAGCTAGATAAAAAGATTACACCCAACATATAACAGAGAAAAACTACAAGACATTACAGTCAAAGAGAAATTTACAGATGAAATAAAATGTAAACTTGAAACTCTACAAAACCCTTTGGAGGAAAGCGTTGACCAAACTTGGTTGAACATCAAGAATACAATTCAATCTACCGCAGAAGAATGTCTCGGTGTGTTAACCACGCATAGAAAGAACAGATGGTTCAATCAAAAATGTGAAGAAGCAGTCATTAGGAAGAAGAATACCAGACATGTATGGTTAAATGACATCAATAACATGCAAAAGGAAGACCATTATAGAAATGAATGTAAAGAGGCTACAAAAATAGTCAGACAGCAGAAGCAAGAATATATGAGTAATATAATCAAAGATATGGAAACTAATCACCAGAAAAATGAATCCAGAAAATTTTTTAAAGAACTGAAGTCAATGAAACGAGGGCACCAACAAAACACATATGGTTTAAAAGACAAAAATGGGAATATGATAAATACCAATGAGGAAATGTGCAACACATGGAAAGAATACTTTATTGAATTACTAAATTGTGAAGCTCCAAGTAACATTTTCCCACAGGAAGAGGTTCTAACATGCGAACTACAAATTGAAGAACCTACATTTGAAGAAATCCTATATGTAATCACACGACTTAAAAACAATAAGGTAAATGGGACTGATGGAATTGCTGCTGAATTTATAAAGGCAGGTGGCCATGCATTACATCTAAAGCTATACGAACTAATAATAAAAATCTGGAGGACAGAAGAATTACCCCATGACTGGAAAGACTCATTATTGATACCTATCTTTAAGAAAGGAGACAAGTTCCAATGTGGAAATTATAGAGGAATATCACTACTGTCCACAAGCTATAAGATACTATCCGCAGTATTACTAAATAGACTAAAACCATATTCAGAAGACATATTAGGTGACTACCAGGCGGGTTTTAGACAAAACAGATCAACAATAGATCAGATATTTATCTTACGACAAATAGCCGAGAAACATTGGGAATATAAAAGAGATCTCCATAAAATTTTTGTGGATTTTAAAATGGCTTATGATAGTGTCCATAGGAATAGTCTATGGAATGCTATGCAGGAATTTGGAATACCAAGGAAGTTAATCAACATGACCAGACTATGCATGGAAGATACTTATAATATAGTAACATATAAAGGCAGGAAATCAGACCCCTTCAAAATAACATCTGGCTTGAAACAGGGTGATGCACTATCGCTGCTACTCTTCAATCTGGCTCTAGAGAAAGTTGTAAGGAAGATAAAGGAGGAATGTGATATTGGAGGAACATCCAAGCTGCTTGGTTATGCAGATGATATAGATATTATAGGGCAAAGTGAACAAAAGACATTGGGAATATTGACTCACTTAAAGGAAAAAGCCCAACAGATGGGGCTGGTTATCAACCAAGATAAGACAGAATATATGGTAATTTTAAGAGTCGGAATGGCTAAAAACTCTGGCCACATACAAATAGATAATATGACCATTAAAAGAACGGAAACATACAAATACCTGGGTACAATCTTCAACTGTTCCAACATCATAAGGGAAGAAATACAAACTAGAATCAACTCTGGAAATAAGATATACTATGCACTACAACATCTACTAAAATCAAAGGCGCTATCTTGTAACACCAAAATCACAATATACAAAACACTGATCAGACCAGTTGTGCTGTATGGCTCTGAAACCTGGAGTACAACAAAAAGAGACGAAGGCTTGTTACAAACCTTTGAGAACAAAATTTTAAGACGCATCTTTGGACCCATTAGGGATACACAAAGTGGAGAGTGGAAAAGAAGAAGTAACAAAGACATTTATGATCTAAGTCCCCGCTAATCACTGGTATCATGAAGGCTAATAGACTACAATGGCTGGGGCATATAGAAAGAATGGAAGATAATAGGGAAACAAAACTCGCTTACACTCAGGAAATAAATGACCGTAGACCCCCGAGGTAGACCAAGAAGGCGGTGGAGAGATAATACATGTACAGACCTACAAGCACTTGGAATCAACGACTGGCAAGAGAAGGTCAACCAGAGAGACGAATGGAGACGGCTTGTATTTGCAGCAAAGAACCTCAATGGCTCGGAAAGCTGAAGAAGAAGAAGAATGCTTCAAGCTGAAATATACACATGTTTGCACAGTAATTCTGCAGTTACAACCAGTTTTATGCAGACAGAAAGCCTTCATTTTGAATTTCCAATTACTGTGGGGACAACAAATACTCCACATTTGAACAATACCAATGACTATTCAACCAAAGTGTAATTATTTACTTCATATGATATATTGTTAGTTGATTAGTTAGTTAGTTAGTTAGTTAGTTTAGTTAGTTAGTTAGTTTAGTTTAGTTAGGTAGGTAGGTAGGTAGCTAGGTAGGTAGTTAGTTAGTTAGTTAGCTAGTTAGTTAGTTAGTTGGTTAGGTCATTAATTAGTTAGTTAGGTAGGTAGGTAGTTAGTTAGTTAGGTAGGTAGGTAAGTAGGTAGGTAGGTAGTTAGTTAGGTAGGTCGTTGGTTGGTTGATTGGTTGGTTAGTTAGTTAGTTAGTTAGTTAGTTAGTCGACAGATCATCCTCATTGCACATCGAACCATTCAGTCCATAAGTGCTTGGATCCCCTCCTCAGTGAATCCCACAGAGTGTAAAGGCTTCCAATACCAGTTCTGTTTTCCATTTTTTTATCTTCTTTGGCTTCCTGCATAGTTTTCTTTTCTGGCCATACCTCATTTAACTTGCTATTCTCACAGTCTGACCATGGTTGTAGATCCACAGTCATCACTTGGTTCTCGCAAAAGTCTTGCTTCTTGTAGAGCATATGATATATTATATGTAGTATATATTGTAGTATATATTATAGTATATAATATAATTTATGGAGAATATGATATACAACTGCAATATGCACCTAGTGAGATGGAGCAAAATATGCCAGGCAATAAATCATGCAACACATCGTTTGTGGCTTCTGTGCTTAAATTCACTAAGGGAATACATTGTTTTGAATATCCAGAGTGTACAGTCACAGCACATGATATCAATCAATCAATCATGTGCCATGCCGGAAAGCGTGGGCGGTCATGATTCGCCATTTCACTCGATCACCAGAGTCATGGATCAGCTCAGTGTTCCTGTCTCGTCCATGCCACGTGGCCAAGCCATCCAGGTATTTTCCTCTCGGTCTTCCTCTTGGTCTGTTCCCCTCGATCTTGCCAGCTGTCACCAAGTTCTCCAGTCCATTTCTTCTCATAACATGTCCAAAAATTTTTGACTGTCTACGTCTAATTTCTCTAATCAATCTACGATTTTCATTTGTCTCTTGTAGTACTTGGTCATTGGTTTTTCTATCTGTCCATGGTATTCTTTGCATTTTCCTCAGTCACATGATATAACAGTGACAAAATTAGAGAAATCACAGGAGTACCATCAAGATAACATGCAGAACAATTCATGCAAGGCAGCGTTCCATCAGATGAAACCCGCGTGTACACGAACCCTTTGTCAACAGAAATCAGAAAATTAATCTCAGGATTTTATATACTATCGATGCCCCTGGAAAGGTTAACCTGGTCAACAAATGCCTGCAGAAGTCGGATGTGTCGGCCTAACGGTGCAAGAATGCAGTTCTACTGTAAACAGGCAGAATGCAATCACGTCCGAAAAAAAACAACTCCGGATGAACGCAGAAGAAGAAGATATACTATCAATATTACTGTATGTCTCTGAACCGTGGATGCTGTATAAAGATCATAGAAAGACATTGGAGTTCACGAGATGAAATTTCTGTGTAGAATGCTAAACATTACATGGACATTTATGAAGGCTAACATCCAAGTTCTGCAGGAGAATGAATCACCAAAACAAGAAATAGAATCTGTCAGCTTGACTAGAACATGATCGCAAGTAACAAAATGGACTTTGTGGTCAAAGCCTTCATCAGTACACAGACAAGAAATACAACCGATACAACTACATGAAAATATAAATATAAAATTACTCATCTTTATAAATTAGCTGCATATCTTTTACAGGACATAGCAGTCAACTCCAGCATTTTTTTGATGTTTGTGATTCCTGGGCAAGTTTACGTTCAGTAGTTTGCTATTGCTTCCTGAACGACCGGCACTCATCCCGCTCATACCATTGTATGGAAACTAACACAGGCGGTCTGCTGCCAGATCACCCTCAGCTGTGTTTTGATTGCGGTACGCCGGATTATGAATTGCATTCATTACCCCTTCGCCATAGAGCCAGTATAGAGCTGTATAAAGTACTACTATAAAGTTGCAAGTGCTGCAAGAGGCCAGTTAATAAGTACTAATATTATAAAGCTGCAAGTACTGCAAGAAATCAGTTAATAAAGACATGTAATTACCCACATCAAGATAAACCTCTCATTGTTTGGTAATATTGTATGGAATCATCATTGGGGGACATAACATTAGTAACATTAGATATGCAAATTATACAGTGTTGACTGCAAATAACGAGCAGGATCTGCAACATTTAGTAGATGTGATTGTTGCACACAGTGAACAACATGGGTTAGAATTAAAGAACTGTGAAAAGACACAGATTATGGTCGTCACTAAGAAGAAGGAAACACCATAATGTAATATACAAGTAAATGGGAATATTCTTAAACAAGTGAATCAGTACAGTTATCTCGGAACAGTCATAACATCTGATGGGAGATGCCTTGAAGAGATTAGAACAAGAATCGCCATGGTGAGGGTAGCCGTTTGTAAGATGAAAAACATTCTGACAAATAAAAAGATGTCATTTGCAAGGAAAAAATGAATGTTGAGGTGGTACATAGAGCCTGTGCTTTTGAATGGATGTGAAGCATGGACATTAAGCAGACAAGCTGAAAAACATCTTATGGCTGTGGAAATGTGGTTTCTGAGGAAAATGCAAAGAATACCATGGACAGACAGAAAAGCCAATGACCAAGTACTACAAGAAAGAAATGAAAAGTGTAAACTGATTAGAGAAATTAGACATTGACAGTCACAATTATGTGGTCATGCTAGGAGAAGAAAAAATTGGAGAACTTGGTGACAACTGGCAAGGTCGAGGGGTAGAGAATAAGGGGAGTGCAGAGAAATAAATACCTGGATGACTTGGCCACGTGGCATAGTTGAGACAAGAACACTGAGCTGATCCATGACTCTGGTGATCGAGTGAGATGGTAAAACATTACCGCCCATGCTTACAGGCATGGCACATGATGATGATGAATTTTGTGAGACAAGAAGGTTTGGACAAGGTTGTGATAACCAGGAAGCTTGAGAGTGCCAGAGACAGGGGTCTACAGCAGAAGGAAATGATGGATGGATTGACAGTGTCACAGAATAAATTGAAGTAATTAAAAATAAAATCTGATTACAAATACTCATGAACGTATATGGTAGCCTGTGTAGCTTGGCATAGCACATGATGATGATGAATGAATGTGGAATATGTTTCAATACAAAATACAGTACTGCATAATATACAATCAATTTATCATAAAGAGTTAAACACTAAATCAGGAAAAGATCAGGAAGGAAATAAAGACAAAGGTGAAACGTGACTGACTGCGGATAGGTCACGCATTGTGCGTATGTGATGTCAGATGGTGTGTGATGGTGGAAATGACCATGTGGTCACATGCATCCATTGTGGATGAACATTTACAGCATGAATTGGTCTGATCAGTCAAATTCGTTACCGCTATGGATTATAGTTATAATGCCTTTTGTGAAGCACAATGTAACAAATTATTGTCTGTCAAGTCGGCCAGGTGCCAGTACAGTATATTGTTTAATAGTAAAATAAAGTAGTACAGGATTCTTTCCCATGACTTGAAGTGCATTTAGCATATGGTGACAGCCCCATATTTTTATAGACCAATTATCACTCTTTGAGCGATATGGTTAATATCACACTGGACACCTTTACTTCCCAGAACAACTCCCCAAGAATCCCAGGTCAATGTTTACATCCCCATCTCAGTGACCGGTGACCAGTGTACTGGTCACCATATACCAAACACTCGCCAAGACACGTGAAAGGGTACTTTGCTTTACTTGTTTGTGTTGATTCGTACTGACAGATGGATTTGTGAGTTTAAGTATTAGATGATGAGTTGATTTGATTGATTACCTGATGAATTGATGAGTTTATTGTGTATCATATTGTTTGCTTGTGGTATTCGTGTATGTTAAGAAAGATCGCTCTAAAGATTTTTTTGTTTGTTTTGGAGTGAGAGTTATTTTTCCTTGTGTGAGAACTATTTTAATAAAAATTTGTACATTCTTTTCTGTAAACAAACATACAATATGTGTAAATAAAACTGTATCTGCAAATATCCCAGTGTTTGGTTAGATTTCATTAGTGTTATATACACATGAGCGTGTTCTTTTTTATACAAATTTGTGATAGATATAATAGCGTGTGTTGGATCTAGGAATGTTATTTAATAGATTATCTTGTTTTCTAAGTATATGTCTTATGTATTTAAGTTTGTACGTGTATTAGTTTGGTTTTGATTCAGGATGACTTTCAATTAACATGGAAATCCTCACAAGTGTTCCAGTGTCCTCTGTTAGGTCATACAATGAGAATCTCAGCACAGTGCACAAACTCTATAAGAAAATATGGACAACACAAAGGTTTATTCAACAGGGAAACTTCCTAGTTTTGACGAACAGACCCCGTCTAGACAAGCGTTCCTTCGTGTTGTTCATATCTATATTTTATTACTATTAGTTTTGTTGTTCCATTGATAAAATCTTTGGTCAAAATATGTGCCTGTATGTCATCATCATCCAGTGCCTTGTCAGTTGGCGTAGGTTATCATGCCTCGCTACAAATTACGATCTCAGACTGCATGGATCATTTCGTGTGTTGACTCCCTTCTATACCGTTACACAAGACTGTATCTTCTAACACTGTCTTCCTCTATCCCTCTTTCCATAAATCTTTCTGGTTGTCACATTTTCCAGTTTTTGTCGTCTTCTCATAACATGGCCAAAACATGATGACTGCCTCTTTCTGATGTTTATGATAAGTTGTCTTTGTGACTCAGCTTCCAATATAATGTCCAGATTGCTCATTTTGGCTGTCCCATTAATTTTCAGCTTTCTTCTATAAAACCACATTTATGTATCTGTGTCAAATATTTCCATTTATCTGGCTTCCTAACCCTATTTTGTGTTTATATTCAGACTCCTGTAACATCTCGGTAGTTAACCTCTCTGTATCTATACCATCTTACACAAACTCTAGCACAGTAAAGTATCCAAATGTGTGCAGGCCAGAATCACATATGCTATAAATACTATTTTGGGGGTAAGTTGTCTAGTGTTGTAATATAGCTCACTCAGTGGCCTGCTCAAGCTTTTTTTGTTTAATTCTCAACAGCCGAGGGATTTTTAACTTGAACAGGGATCCTCAAAATATGTTGCCCTTTTCCAGGAAGACTACGGGTCTGATCCACTAGCTTAGGATCTGGAGGAGTATCCCAGTGTTTTCTTATCTTGTGACAATCCACACTCTGAATTTGCCAGGTGTACCTCGTCGCAAAGGGGTTACGGGCACAGTTCGTAATCCCGAATACCCGCATTCGAAAACACAGCTGTGGGCGACTTGGCAGCAGACAGCTTTGCATTGGTTTTTATGAAAAAAGTATGAGGGCTGGTCGTTCAGAAAGCAATGGCAAACTACTAAATGTAAACTTGCCAAGAGATCACAACAGCAATCATAAATGCCAGTGTTGACTGCGACATCCTGAAAAGGATATGCAACTAATTAACCCTGTCTCCCTGGCCTAGGGATTAACGTTTTTCTCCGTAATCCTGTATATTCTTGTGAGTAACATAACCTGCATGGGAATCAGTAGCGGTTCTCGCCATGTTGGTAACTTACGGGGTATGTGAGCTGGTCGCTCAGTAAGCAATGGCGAACTACTGAGCATAATCTTGCCTAGTACATCAACAACAGCAGCTGGAAAATGCTGATGTTGGCTGCAACGTCCTGTAAGGGATATGCACACACACACACACACACAAAAGTTAGAGGCTCTGCCATTGCTTAATCTTCTTCTGTGTTTTAATGTTAAGTCATTTGTGTGTGGCCTCTTATACTATGTATTCTGTCAATCAAGAAAGAATTCTTGCACAGTACACAGACCCTGTTTTAACATTTAGCTGTCAAGCTTGGATTATTAGTAAACCAATTTTTCTTTTACAACCAGGCCATTAAGACTCAGAGATGTGGATGTACAGAAGAATTCTGGAAATTCCTTGAACAACCAAAATGAGTGGTCTAAACGTATTGAAAGAGGCTAGGATACCAAGACAACTTATTACAAATATCAGAAAGAGGCAATCGTTATTTGTTTACCACTTTATGAGAATAGAAAAACTGGAATATGTTTTGACAGCTAGTTAGATCTATGGCAAGTGATATAACAGGCAGACAATGAGAGAATAATCTTGACAGCCAGTTGCCACAGAACAGAAAGGTGTCAGCATACAATGATATGTCAGCACATGAAATGTTCTGTCAGCAAATGAAATAATCTGTCAGTATATTCTTCTTCTTCTTTCGTTCGCTTGAAATATGTCTATATCTGCAATGTCGTCTCTTGCATGAATTGAACTGTTTTTTTTTCAGTTCACACAGTGGTCCATAGAGTTTATCTTCCACTGTCGTCTCTCTAGGCCAGAAGGTTTGCCTAGATATGTTATATTTTGGGCAGTCTTGGAGTATGTGCTCTGCTGTCTGCGACGCCAATCCACATGTGCACATGGCTGTTTCACCAATCTTGAATTTTGTATACATGTGGTTGCGTAATCTATTGTGTCCTGTTCTGAGGCGCAGAATAATGACTTGTTCTGGTCTGTCCATAATGTGGTAGTCATCTTGAGCAGGTTTTGGTGGCTTTCTGACTGATTTGATCATTCTTTTCTTTTGGTGGTATGTAACGGGCACATCAGGCTGTTCCTCTTTGGCGCCTTCCTTAGCCAATTGATCAGCTCTGTCGTTTCCGGGTACTCCACAGTGGGATGGTATCCACTGTATGGTGACTTTATGCTGACTGCTAAGTTCAGAAAGTAGTGTCCTTAGTACTGGCAATTTCCCAGAGAGGAGCGCCTCGAGTACTGATTTTGCATCTGTTAGTAGCACCACAGGTTGTGTACCATTGCTGTTATTTAGTAATTTCTCTGTTGCTATCTTGATTGCCACAATTTCGGCATCATAGTTATGGCAGTACTTTCCTGTCGGTACTCTGGCTGTGTCCCTAGTATTATTTGGGTATTCTATGTACACTCCCGCTCCTCCATTTCGAACAGCATTTTGTGCTGACCCATCTGTGTAGACTCGGATCCAGAGGTCCTGTGGGTATTCTTCATCAAGGAAGCTGAGAGTGGCTGTTCTGCGCTGCACACTGTTCTGTTCTTCCTTGTCAAATATTCCTCTCACTTTTGTCTGGATTTGTAACGATAGTCTATGCTCATCTTTCCATGGAGTTCGCTCTGGAATAGTTGTTAGGGGGATACCAACTGTGGGCAGATCAGTGGTTTCTCTGCAGAGTCGTTTGGCCTGGTGGATAAAACTACTTCTTTTCAACCGCCCCATAGCTAGGTTTTCAAATCTGTTCTTCATAGGGTGGCCTGGCAAGCTGAGGAACTTTTCTGCTTGTATTAGCGTTTTCGTATCTCTGCGCTCACTCAGTGCCTGTGTCCTCCCCATCTTCTCCATTTCCACTATAGGGGTTGATCTCATCCCTCCTGTGGTGACTCTAAGTGCTTGATTTTGCACCTTGTCCAGCTCTTGTAGTGTGGTATTTGATGCTGAACACCACGCAGTTGACCCATATTCCAGGTGTGGTCGTATGCTCTGTTGGTAAACTTTGCTAAGTATTTTCGTACTGGCTCCCCATGTGGTTCCACTTAGCTTTCTCAGGATGGCTATTTTCCTTCTGGCTTTTGCTACTGCTATGTTGATGTGCTTTCTCCATGTCAGCTTGCCATCAAATGTTACTCCAAGGTATGTTGGTTCTTTATCTTCTCTTAGGGGTGTTCCATTTATCTGGATGATCCCTGCCTTTTGTTTTGGAGAGAGGGTAAATAGGGTGGTGCCGCACTTGTCAGTGTTTATGCTGACACACCATCTATTTGCCCATGCAGCAAATGTATCTACAGCTCTTTGTAGCAATCTGGTGGCCACTGATGCATATTCATTTGTGCTCCATAGAACCAGGTCATCGGCGTACATTGCCGCTTTAATTCCATGCGGTAGGTGAGCAACAAGATCATTGATGAAGATTAGAAAAAGTGTGGGGGACAAGACTCCGCCCTGGGGGACACCGTGACGCAGTAGTACTTTCTTGCTCTTGAGTCCGTCTATCTGTACTCGGGCTCTTCTGTTGTGCAAATATGCTTTCACCCATTTGTACATTCTTCCATTGACTTTGCAGTTTCTCAGTTTCTTCATCAGACCTTCTTTCCAGACTTTGTCAAAGGCTTTCTTCAGATCTATCCATGCCGCAAGCACCAGCTTCTTCTCTTGGAATGCATCCTCAATTTCTTGAGAGAGGTAGGTTGTCTGATCTTCCGTAGAGTAGCACTGCCTAAAGCCAGCCTGCTGTGGCACAAGGATGTTTTTACTTTCAATGAACCACTGCAGTCTGTGATTGATGATGCGCTCCAGTGTTTTGCAGAGACAGCTGGTGAGGCTAATTGGTCTGTAGCTAGAGGCAATGGAACCATCTTTCCCTGATTTTAGGAGGGGTATCATGATTGCTTCTCTCCAGGCTTGTGGAACACTGCCTAAGGTCCAGCTGTTATTGAAGATCTGCAACAGCTTTGTTTTGGCCTCTGTTCCTAGGTTCCTGATCATTTCATTGGAGATACCATCAGCTCCTGGTGACTTTCTCATTTTCAGTTTTGATATGGCTAGCTCCAGTTCGCTGATTGTGATGGGTGCCTCCAGAACCTCATGTACTATTTCCTTCTGTCCTGTATGTTGTCGTTTCTCTCGAATCTCTTGTTGTTTCTCTGGACTAATTTTGATATTGCTATCTTGTGCGAACGAGTCCGCAAAATGGTCAGCTGCTTGCTTTCTTGTTAAGATTTTTCCATCTTTATGTAGTGCAATTTTTGAGTTTCTCCCTGTGCCCTCGTCATTAAGCTGTTTTATTAGCTTCCACAATTTCCTTGTGTCTCTTTCAAAGTTCAGAGACTCCGTTTTCTCCTGCCAGCTTTTCCGTCTAGCCTGCAGCTTGGCCCTTTGAAATTTGGCTTTTGCATGCTGGAATTTATTGTGGTGCTCTTGGCTGGGTGTGGCCTCTGCTTGCTTTCTACACACTTCAACATCATTATGCAACTGTTCCAGTTCACTACTCCAGTAGGGTTTATATTGTTTACGGGCTCCTCTTGGTACTGTTTCTCGCGCTGCCTGTAGTATGCATTTCCCAAACTCTTCAACTGCTTTATTTATGTCTTTCTCAGTGTTCAGGTTTCTAACCAGTATGTTGGTGCGATGCTTGTACATTGCCCAGTCTGCTTTCTTGTAGTTCCACCTCGAGAGGGTGCTGCTTTCACTTACAAGCTCATTTTCTACGGTTAGAAAGACTGGCCGATGGTCACTGCCACCAAGTTGTTTCCCAACAGTTCGTGTAATGTTCCACTCCAGGTCTGGTGAATGAAAAGCCAGGTCAGGTGTAGTTGTAGAGTGCCATGATCTCGAGTAGAAAGTATGTGGGTCGGACGGCTTGTTAATCAACATGAATCTATTCTCATCCTGCCAGTCTTCCAGTCTCTCTCCTCTCTGGTCCATGTGATCATAGCTCCAGCTCTGCGAGTGGCTGTTGAAATCGCCACACACAATCATTTTTTCTTTTAGTGGTAGAGTGTCCAGTGCCTGTGGGCGGTCACTTGGACAGTAGTAATTGATCAGATGTAGATCTGTATTACCTGTCTTAAGTTTAAGTGTCTGATACTCAGCCCCTTCCATGTAGACTTTGATTTGGGAAGCCATGATGTTATTTCTTACAAGGGTCAGTATCCCACCTTTTCGCCTGTTCTTTCGGTCAGATCGGTAACACTGGTAGCCTCTGTCAGTATATGAAATGCTATGTCAGTATGTGAAATGGTATGTCAGTATATGAAATGGTATGTCAGTATATGAAATGGTATGTCAGTATATGAAATGGTATGTCAGTATATGAAATGGTATGTCAGTATATGAAGTGGTATGTCAGTATATGAAGTGGTATGTCAGTATATGAAGTGGTATGTCAGTATATGAAGTGGTATGTCAGTATATGAAGTGGTATGTCAGTATATGAAGTGGTATGTCAGTATATGAAATGGTGCCTGTTGTGAATCACCAGATATGGAGAAGCATGATCTTCCTGAGTCAGATCATAAGCTCAGAGAACAACTGCAGAACATCAGAGAACTTTGGAGAATACCAAAGAACATCAGAGAACAATGAAAGAACATTTGAGAACAATGAAGTAACATCAAAGAACAAATAAACATTATAGAACAAAAGAACATCATAGAACAATGAAAGGGCATTAGAGAGCTTTGGGTTTCACAAAGGGCATCAGAGAACAATGAAAGAACATTAGAAAAGATTGAGAGAAGATCAGAGAACAAATAAACAACATTATAGAATAACAAAAGAACATCACAGAGCAATTAAAGAACATAAGTGAATAATCAGACAACAATGAAAGACGATAAGAGGAGAATGAAGCAATTTAAAGAACAATGATAGAAGATCAGAGAACAATAAAAGAACAGTGAACAAGGAAAGAACAGCAGAAACCATGATCGATCCTCCCAATTTTAGCCAGACCAGTGTCTGTCCAGGATGTCCTACAGACTAGTGTCTGCCCAGGATGTCCCACAAACTAGTGTCTGCCCAGGATGTCCCACAAACTAGTGTCTGCCCAGGATGTCCCACAAACTAGTGTCTGCCCAGGATGTCCCACAGACTTCTCTCTGCCCTGTATATCCCACGGACTAGTGTCTGTTCAAGATGTCCCACAGATTAGTGTCTGCCTAAAAATGCCACACAGACTAATTTCTGCCCAAAATGCCCATCAGATTAGTCTCTGCCTAGAATGCCCCACAGACTACTGTCTGCCATGCACGCCTCACGTGGAGGTGAAGCGAGACCATTGTCAGTCTAAACTACAACCCAGAAACATCAGTGCTTCTATATCCCAAACTCAGCCTCGTCACATGCGTCCTTGATTATGCTCAGAGTTCTGGAAACTGACGGAAAGGCCGCGAAAAAGACAGCTGGTTGCCCCTCCTCTAATGCCTCACCTAGTATATGCGAATGCCTACCTGTTAACAACCTCAGAGAACTGTCTACAATGGGAATACGTGTAGGTGTTTAAATAGCACACGAGGCTGTGTTAATATATCAACTAGGATAGCCAAGTTTAATGTACCCTGGGATAGGTTGATCAGAAACGAGACTGGGCATTGAGCAACAAACGATCCTCAATATTTAAAAGTGTTTATATTGTGCCTAACAACCTTTCATCGTTCATTTACATTCAAAGCATTCAAGCGAGCAATATACTTTCACATTAGCAGATGTTGTGTCAAGATTCTATATCTTCAAAGCTGGAACGCCGTTTGCTCTGATTTCACGACTGGTACTTTAAATGTGTAATAACGATATGCTGTTTAAATAGGTTCTTCTGCTTGATTTCTCTCCAGATTATGGTAACGATCACAGCTAAACATAATTTGCTGCAAATGGCCTGGCCTTTTGTATGGGAATGTACCTCTTAACGAGGAGAAAATTCCTACATGATTAATATATTGATGTTTGCAATCTTGCACTAAGATACGACAGCCAGGGTTTGTGATCTTGTCAACAGACGCCAGCTATGGTTCCAGATGTTATATCGATGGTTTAGTTATATCGATCGCTCCTATATGACAGTATGGCTTGACTGTGAACAATTTGGACAGTCTGATGTTGTCTCGGAACAATTTGGACAGTTTGATGTTGTCTGTTTCAAGAACTACTTAACCCCACACATAACATAGAAAACCTCACTTTTGTGCCTAAATTCCAGGGACAGCAAGAACCAAATTTCATACCTGCAGAAGTCAAAGCAGTTATACAGAAAAGTCCTAAAAACAAATCACCTGGTCCAGATGGAATAACCACAGAAGCTATTCAGGCCTGTGAGGAAACGAGTTAAATGGCTAACAAGACTTTTTAATATAGCATGGGAAGAAAGAAAAGTCCCAGATGATTGGCAACAGGCAATAATAGTACCAATATGGAAAAAGAAAGGCAATATGAGAGAGAGTGAAACATACAGAGGTATATCACTCCTGAGCCACATAGAGAAAATGTATGCAAAGCTATTGGAACACAGAGCTAGACCAATAGTTGAACAACAGTTAAGTAAAGCACAATTCGGTTTTGGGAAAGGTAAAAGTTGCACTGATGCATTATTTACACTTAGACAAATATGTGAAAAAACTATCGAATATAGTGACCAGCAGAATATTGTGTTTGTAGATCAGGAAAAGGCTTTCGATAGAGTAGACAGATACAAATTATGGACCATCCTTGAAGACTATGGGATACAAGGGCAACTGCTAGAAAACATCATAGCCATGTACCACTCGAGCCAAAGTGCAGTAAGAACACAAGAAGGTATATCAGATATGTTCACAGTCAATACAGGAGTGAGACAGGGATGTGTGCTCTCTCCCCTGCTATTCAGTATCTACATGGACAGAATTTCCAAAGAAGCAAGTCTCGACAGAACAGATTCAGACAATTTAGAACTCTTTACTCCAGATGAAGCAACTGACCCACAGGGAATAAATGAACTTCTATTTGCAGACGATCGGTGCCTGTTTTACAGTGATGATGGCAGACTACAAAATCATATTACTAATCTGAGTTCAACCTGCAGCAGATACAATATGAGTATAAACACAGCCAAAACCGAAGTAATGCAAGTTAGCAGATCGCCAGGCCCACTAAGTATACAGATAAATAACACAACTCTGAAACAAGTTAAAGAATTCAAATATCTTGGAAGTATGATCACAGAAGATGGCAGATTGGACAGAGAAATTGAAATCAGATGTCAAAAAGCTAGTGCACTTACATATCAACTATCACCCTTACTGAAACATCCAAATATACCCATGCCCGCAAAACGACAGATAATACCACAGCATATTCACACCAACACCCCACATTGTGCCAACGGCTTCGGGCGGAAGAGCGCAATTGGGAGGGTACAAGCCTTACCCTGGTGTGAGGAAATGCAAGCTAAAGACAAAATGTCATGGCAGGGCAGACCAGGCCCTAAGCCTTGGCTGGCGGCTGGTCTAGGATCGAAGCTCCGACAGGCGGACAGTTAGAGCATTGCTTTGCTGATCCGGCAGCTTCTGCAGCTTGTCTTGTTCCAGATGTAGGGGTGTTACCTTTCCTCTGGAGTGAACTAGGCCGGCCGAGAGAGGGATCATGCGGCAACACATGATCTCTATATTTTAGCCCAGGCTTTGTGCTATGGAGAGATCCCTAGATCAGGAAATCAACATCCGGATTGGTAAGGCAGCAACAACAATGAACAGGTTAAGAAAAAGAGTCTGGGAGAACAGGAAGCTTACTGCCAAAACAAAAGTCCTTGTCTATCAAGCCTGTGTCCTTAGTACTCTTCTTTATGGCAGTGAAACCTGGACAACTTACTCACACCAAGAGAAATGTTTAAACAGTTTTCATATGCGGTGTCTGCGAAGAATTCTTGGTATTAAGTGGCAAGACAAAATCACAAATACTGAAGTTTTGGAAAGATCAGGTTGTGTGACGGTTTATTCCATACTCAGTTTTCGTAGACTTAGATGGATAGGAAATGTTAGGAGGATAAATGATGGTAGAATACCAAAGGACATCTTTTTTGGTGAATTACAGATGGGTAAGAGATCTCAGGGTCGGCCTCTACTACGATACAAAGATGTATGTAAGCGGGACTTGATTGATACAGGCATTGATAGTGCACATTGGGAGCAAGTCGCTGCTGAACGTGTTGCATGGAGGACAAACATCAGAAATGGAATAAAGACAAAGGAGAAAATTATTGCAGAAAAGTCACACACCAAGCGTTTGAGACGTAAGATGGTGCATGATGGTGGAAATGACCACGTGTTCACATGTACCCACTGTGAACGGACATTTACAGCGCAAATTGGCCTTATCAGTCACATTCGCTACCGCCATAGGTAAAAGTTATTATGCCTTTTTAAAGCACAAACTATCGTCTGTCAAGACGCCAAGGTGCCAATGGATGGATGGATGGATCGATGGATCGATGGATCGATGGATCGATCGATGGATGGATTCACACCAACCCTATGCTACCAATCTCAAACCTGGACTTTATCCAAATTACACCTTCGCAAAATCAACACCTGCGAAATGAGATGCCTGAGGAGAGCTGCCAACTTAACAATCCGAGACTGAGTAAGAAACAGTATTATCAGACAGACTGTGGGATCAACACCTTGTGCCACATTTATTGAAAGACAGAAGATCAAGTGGTTTGGCCATGTCGTTAGAATGCAACATCAGCAACTACTATCACTGGCCTTACATCAAAGATCATCTGCGACGAGACCACGAGGACGTCCAAGATGAAAATGGATTGACGGCATCAGAGACATTGTACAACCACACGGAATAACACTATTCCTCCCCACGACGCTTGACGGCAGAAGTGGAAGATGATGATGATGATGATGATGATGATGATGATGTTGTCTGTGAACAATTTGGGCAGTCGTATGTTGTCTGTTTACAATTTGGACAGTATGGCGTTGTCCATGGACACTTTGGACAGTCTGGCGTTGTTCATTGACAATTTGGACAGTCTGGTGGTGTTCATTGACAATTTGGACAGCCTGGTATTGTCCATAAATAATTTGGACAGTATGGCATTGTCTATAGATAATTGGAACAGTCTATTGTTTTCTATTAACAATTTGGACAGTCTGGCGTTGTCCGTAGACAATTTGAACAGTACGGTGTTGCCTATGGACAAATTGGACAGTCTGACGTTGTCCATGGATAATTCGGACAGCCTAACGTTGTCCATTGACAATTTGGACAGTCTGACGTTATCCATGGACAATTTTAGCAGCCTATTGTTGCCCATGGACAATTTGGACAGTGTGTTGCTGTCCATGGACAATTTGGACAGTCTGACATTGTCTGTGGGCAATTTGGACAGTGTGATAATGTCTATTTTAAAGCCTGGATTTATCATACAGTCATATTGATCAGAAAATGATAATTACACCTTTGATGGGTGTTGAATCCGAACTATTACCTTTACAGGAAAGCACAATAAGTAACTACTATATCACTGCGGAACAATGAAATACAGACTATGTACCGACAAGTCCCCCAAAAAACAATTATTTCTTCAGCCATGGCCGATCGTTACTTGCAAGTATTCCCGTAAATCATAGTGTACCTGTCACGTTCTATTTGTCTGTTGTATAACGTGTCCTTTGTTTTTCTGTTTCTTTCATATTTGCCTGTAAGTGCTAATTATTGTTTGAGAATTAACTTCTCGTGCTATTTCAATATCATTAAGGATTTCAGAGTAACTGGTTCATTGGAAACCAGAACTGTTGGTTCATTCACAACCTTATGTCTATGTTGTTGGAAGCCAATATAACTGTCTGTGCCGTTGAGTTAAGTTGAGCTGAGTTAAGTTGAGTTGAATTGAGTTGAGTTGAGCTGGGGTGAGCTGAGTTGAGTTGAGTTAAGTTGAGTTGAGTTAAGTTGAGTTGAGTTGAGCTGAGCTGAGTGAAAAATCGACACGACAGCACTCGGGACATTCCCATATTCGCTTCGTCCCCATAGTCAACAGTCAGCGAGGAGTCCCAATATAGTGTCTGTTTGTTGTATGTCGATAAATAGTTGTCTATTTTCTAGTTCCTTTAAGAAAGTGTTCATTTGATCGCTTGTCTGTCTAGCTTATTATTTGCGTTTCTGTAATTACACGACTCAAAAGTCTGCATGTTTTGTGTTTAATGTATACTGTTAGAGTCACAGTTTCAGCGCCGCATAGTGCTACAGGCCAGATGTGTGTAGTGACTATTAGCTTCCCGCAGTTCATTACTGGCGTAACTTGACGTTAGCAATGTATGTTTTTCTCAGAATGTCTATTTTAGCTACTGCAATCCTTGAACTATTTTCAGTTTCACACCGAGTGCCTTCTGTGATTATTGAGCTGAGCGGAAGTGTTCTGTAAGTAAAGGCGGTCGCCATGTTACTGAACACATGACCCATCAAGTGCCGATTGGTCGGTACACAGATGGGCAACTGGCACCATATACCCAACCCATCTGAGAGCGTAGAGCAGGGTCAGTTACTTTAGCGACTTTATCTGGTCGGCAGCATTCTACAGCGGGCGCGTTAGAGGAGTCAATAGGGAACTGCACTGATAAAGTCATGGGCGCGGTCAGACGAGGGTTAAAGGCCTGGGCTCGTCGTTTGATAAGTGAGGAAAGACTAGCCAGCCATGCCTCCCTGCATTCAGGACTTCCAAGTGTGATGGCATAATGACATCAGAGAGTTGTGGTAGAAAACTGCTTACTGGCAATTTATTTAAAATATCTCTAGACGGCTGTGAAACTTGGCATGTTTCTAGTCTGCACTTTAGCTTTCATTGACAAGGTAAATGTCTATCTAGCACAGTGGTTCTCGACCGGTGAGATATTCCCCCCCCCCGGGGGGGGGGGGATTTTAGGGTTTCCAAAGGGGGGGGGGGATTAAGATTATTTCAAGACAGCATTAATACAAGAACCAGTTACTTGATATTGTTTTTCCCTATAAATTTTAGGGTTCTGTACTTCTCGCCCTAATGAAATTCGTTTTTAACGTAAGTAGACCCGCAAATCACATTTTATGTAGATGTCTAGACTTGTTCTAGTGTGTGTTATTAAATTTAGCTTCCATTTTTATGTATACCGTGTAAGGGTGGGGGGATTTATAGGGAGGAAATTCGAAAGGGGGGAGGGGGTGACGTTCTGAACATATGGTAAAAGGGGCTTGGGCCAAAAAAGGTTGAGAACCACTGGTCTAGCACTTGTAAAAAGTGCTTCATATTTGGTCGATGATCACATTCAAAACGTACAAGCCATAAATGTCTTTTTCGATCAGAAAGCCGTAAGTAAGAATAGACCAATTTTCGTGTCAATGTGTTATTTTATGTTATGAAAGCTGTATAATGCACCTACATATGTTAACCTTACATCAATCAATGAGTTCTCAGATCGGAATCACCCCGCCGCCTTTACTTGTCAAAAGAAGTTATCTCATATTTTATTTTATAAGACTTGATGTCTTGATCCCTTTGATTTCCTCTACTAAACCTGAATTTCGAAGTTTTTAACGTTCTTAATCTTCTTGTTTATACTACACTGAAACATACACGTGTCACGTGGTCTGTATTTGTCTCCTTTTCACACTCGAATGTAAAGTTAAAGCAATCGATTCATCACAGCAGATTCTACTCTGAAGTGTACAGGAAAATTGCAGTCTTGCTTTGCTGTTTGTTTGTTTGTTTTAATCGGTATCTTCTCCGCTGGGGTGTAGAGATGTCTTACAGTCTTGTGTAGTAGTCTTTCCTATTCTACCCTGGGGTGTAGAGGTACCTTACAGCAATGTGTAGACTTTCCTATTCTACCATGGGTTGTAGTAGAGATATCTTGTTGCTAGAATGCGACTTGCGTTAAATAATGAAAGATCAACAAACAATGCTCAAAGGTCCAGGGCTGTAGCAATCCAGCAGAATACAGAACCATAATTCCAACATTGATGAATGACTCGAAGGCCGGTGTTCAATGTTTTAAGGCACTATTTATTTGCCTGAGTCGAACTTGTTGCATATTCAATAACATCAGTGACAATTTACAATTCGTTGATACCGTGCCTGTTATGGCCAGGCGGGACGGTATAAAAATATTAATTTGAACAATATATATTTGAATATGTTAGATACTTGCAACGACCCTGTCACAGTCCTTCTGTCCTTCACCAATTTGCCAATGAGTCACTTTGCTCTGACTTTCTAAGTCTAATTCTGATTTTCGGGCTGATATCCATCATGCATTAATATTCTCGTGCCCCTTTCCAATAGTTGTTGGCCATCATAATAGTGTCCTGCCAGTATATAATATATCTCGTTCCAGAGAATCGAATCATGCTGCCTCGCTCGTCAAGCTCCAAGATATGACTCTTTGTTGTTGTTGACAATTTCTCTGACGTTTTCTCCTTTTTACGTCAGCATCCTAGTTTCTCGTACAAGTTGGTTTGCGATGTTCTCACTAACTCTATTTTGCGTCATTTCATCTGCGCTGCTACTTGGCACTTGTACTCTTTCCTCTTCTACCCTGGGGTGTAGAGGTACCTTACAATCTTGTTTAGTCTTTCCTCTTCTACCCTGGGATATAGAGGTACCTTACAGTCTTGTTTAGTATTTCCTCTTCTACCCTGGGATGTAGAGGTACCTTACAGTCTTGTTTAGTTTTTCCTCTTCTACCCTGGGGTGTAGAGGTACCTTACAATCTTGTTTAGTATTTCCTCTTCTACCCTGGGATGTAGAGGTACCTTACAGTCTTGTTTAGTCTTCCCTCTTCTACCCTGGGATGTAGAGGTACCTTACAGTCATGTTTAGTCTTTCCTCTTCTACCCTGGGATGTAGAGATATCTTACAATCTTGTTTAGTCTTTCCTCTTCTACCCTGGCATGTACAGGTACCTTACAGAGTGGTTTAGTCTTTCCTATTCTACCCTGGGATGTAGAGGTACCTTACAGTCTTGTTTAGTCTTTCCTCTTCTACACGGAGTGTAAAGATACCTCGAGGTCTTAGTTTAGTCTTTCCTCTTCTACACTCACTTGTCCACAGGCAGACCGAGTCAAAGAAACCACAAGGCGCAGTGGCTAGCAACTTTGTCAGCCGGTTCTGTAGCCATGTGTTCGAATCTCTATCGATGCTGTGACTGTGCTTTTATTCACCTGGGATCCGAGGTCGAACCAGCCTTATATGGGTACCACAATGTTAAGGGGACGTAACTGCGGCGGGTGAGAAATTAACTTACTAGACATTGATTGAATTAGCAGTGGAAAGGAAAGGTCATCAATGAGCATCACAGTACACGCGGAGACACTAGAACAAGTAACAAGTTGTCCCTATCTTGAACATGTAATAACAGATGATGGCAGAAGTGAAACAGAAATCATAAAGAGAATGGGAATGGCTATAAATGCTTTCAACATCAGGAAATCAGTATTATCGTCTAGAGATATTAACAAAGCATTAAACATGAGAATGGTCAAATATTATGTATATTCGACACTAGTGTATGACGCTGCAACCTGGACATTGAACAAGCAATTGGAAAGTCGAACAGAGGCCCTGGAGATGTGGATATAAGAAGAATATTCCATAATTCATGGAAACAAAAACAATCAAATACAGAGGTTCTAGAAAAACTGGGAATGAACAGAGAATTGATGAAAGAAATAAACAAAAAAGAGGCAAAAGTATTTGGGCCACGTTAAAAGACATAAAACACTCTTATAAAAATGCATTCTGGAGGGTAAGATTGAAGGCAAGCGAGCAAGAGGTAGACAACGATACAAGTGGGAAGAAGAGCACTTATTGGTTACACCCGTGTGCTGCGATGTTGATCCATCGACTAAACTAAACTAACTAAACTAAACAAGTGAGAAGATAACATCGGGAGATGAACAAACAGAAGTCGAACAGAATGTACAGTCAAGGCGATAGTGCTGGCGACCCATTGCAGAAAACTTTCATTGTCGAAACAGCACCTGATTGATTGATTGCGTGATTGATTGATTGATTGATTGATTGATTGATTAAGATGTTGAACACAGTCACATTGAATGTCCATTGGTCTACACTAATATGTGATTGTCGCCATATATCCATGGCATATGACGGCTTCCAACAGGCCGCTTGCTGTGCTACCTTGCACTGGGCCTTATTGAGTTAATCCTATTCTGGACTGGTACGGACATATCCGATACTATCGTTAATCTTACTATATCTGCAGATTAGCAAGCAACCTCAACGTCCCGTACGATCAACCCATGGTTGATATATATAATTTTTTTGGTGCATATCCAATTTACAGGACATCGCTCTATCTCAGCGTCATCGCAAACACACAACATCCAATGCATAGCGAGATTAAGAAGGTAAAGGGCAGCAGGTTAAAAAGAGGAAAGTCGTGGATGGGTCAAGTTGAAGACATTTTTCAGCAGGTGTGTTCACTTAGAACCTAGCGAGGAGTGGGTACAAGGGCCAACATAGTTCTGTACATTCTTTTCAGTGTGCATCCAACTAGACGGGACACGCAGACAAGAAAATCCAGCTGCTCAGGAGGCGGAAGTACAGGCTCTGATTTTCGAGAATTCTTTAGAGAATGATGCTGTCATTTACACGGATGTGTCGGTCGTCCGAGGAGTGAGAAGTTCATGGGCCTTTACGGCTCAGGCCGGAGGGAAAACTGTGAAGGAAGAGTCTGGCGCTTTTGCTTTGACCACATGCAGCCTGACTATGGAAGTCATGGCAGTAAGTAAAGCAATAACATGGCTCGAGACACAGACATGCAATCGGGCTTGTTTCCTTTCTAACTCAATGAGTATGCTCAGCAGGATAGAGACGGTGTGGGTCCGAAGAAAGTGGCTGCTGCCTCTGGAGCGGTCTCGACTGGCAAAGAATAGTTTCATCTTCATGCCAGGGCATGCGGGAGTACAAGAGAATGAGCAGGCTGACAGGCTTGCAGGTAGGGCTACTGTGGAAGGCGGACTAGCCATGGACCAGGCAGACATTCTGAATGCCCTACGAGAAGTAAGTCGTTTACGAGAACCAAGCGATGACTGGAAATCTACAACCATGGTCAGGCTGCGACAACAGCAATTTAAAAGAGGTGTGGCCAAACAAGAACACTACGCAGGAAGCCAAGGAAGAGTAATAAACCAACAAAGAACTGGTGTCGTGAGCCGCTACACGCTGCGGGATTTGCTGAGGAGGGGATCCGAGCACTTATGGGCTGAATGGTTCGATGTGCAATGAGGATGATCTGTCAACTAACTAACTAACTAACTAATTAACTGTCTGACTGACTGACTGACTGACTGACTGACTGACTGACTGACTGACTGACTGACTGACCGACTGACTGACTGACTGACTGACTGACTAACTAACTAACTAGGACATCATTGTCAACACCAGCATTTTACTTCTGTTGATCTCTTGGCAAGTTTACGTTCAGTAGCTTGCCATTGCTTTCTGAATGACCGGCTCCCATACCATCACGTTAAAACCCAGCGCGACACGGTCTGCTGAGTTTTGAACGCAGGTAAGCGGAATTACAAACCGCGTCCGTAACACATTTGCCACGGATACCGGCAGAGATATATTACAGTTGAGCACATTCCGGTAAGAGACATGAGAAGTGACGACTACAGCAGGATGTGACAATACAACATGAAAGCATTCAGGCATTCTCGTCCTTTAAATGGAGACGTAAACAAGTACTACAGAAGTCGGGGTGGATTGGCCTGATGGTGCGGGACACTGGTAACAGGGAAAGCTAATCCACACGCAAAAATGAGTCCAGTACACTCCCAGTAGGGGCAGCTACTAGAAGCATTAGCAGGTGTGTGGACTACACTTGAGTTCACATCGAGCGGACACAAATAGTCTGATTCCTGCGAACAAGTGGTAGATATTACACACAGACACAGCGTACATACCTTACAACGAACACAAAAACGGCACACTGAAATCAGTCCCTAGCCAGTTATCTGTCGACTAACTAAGTAACTAACTAATTAACTAACTAAACTAACTAAACTAACTACCTAACTAAACTAACTAACTAAGTAAATAGGACATCGCTGTCAACAACAGCATTTTACTGCTATTGTTGATGTCTTGGCGAGGTATACAGTACTTTAGTTGTTTTTCGTGTTTTTGTTTTCGTTGTCGTTGTTGTTGGTGGTGTTGTTGTTGATGTTGATGTTGATGTTGTTGTTGATGTTGTTGTTCTTGCTGTCGTTGTTGTTCTTGTTGTTCTTGTTGTTGTTTTGGGTTCACTCGCCTTTAACTTAAGCATAGTCCACACATGTGCTCCTACCTCAGGTACACTGGACTGATTTTTGCTTGTGGATTAGCTTTCCATATTACCAGTGTCTCTCACCATCAGGCGAACCCACTCCAAAATCAGAGGTACTTGTAATTTACGTCTCCAAGTCAAAGATGGTAAGTCAACATTTTAGTCCAACTGTCCGGTTTGAACCCGCTACCTTGGTATCAACACACCGAATGTTTAAGAGCGAGTGATTTTATCCGTTCGGCCATGCTGACCTGCCTTTAGTCTGTCCTCTTCCACCCATGGCGTGGACGACCAAAGGTACAGACTGCTCTGACTGAAAGGTTATCTGTGGGAAGTTCTTGTATGTGGAATATCAATTCGAGAACCAGTTGAGGCCACCAAGACAGTTCACAAATAAAGATGCATGTATTGTCCGACTCTCATAGAAATAGAAGAAAGATATATGGATTAGATGACGTATTGGACGATATAAACATTGAAAGCTAGATGGGCGTCAAACAATACATATGAATGAACTGTCTTTTGTGTGGATATGAATTCTGAGCTATGAGGAATTAAATTGTGATGGGAGTCGGGGCAGTAGAGGTGTAGGATACTGGAGATGTCAAAGAGACACACTACAAATCAGCATTGAGATATTGCCAACTGCTGGTGGTACAGTAAAATTCATGAAGACAATTCGGAGACAACAAATGAAATGGATAAACTATATCAACAGACGAGCTTGAATAGATACATTGGACTAGTGTGGGAAGTTTTCTAGACACGAGAAGCACAGGAAGACAGAGACAGGTGTATGAGGCAAGATGAAATAGTCCAGCAATAAGTTGTAATACAGGCAACGCTGACTTAATGGTGGCTAAGGGGTAGCGAAAGTGTGTAACTATCCAGTAAGCCAGTTCGAAATCTGCGGCAGATGATTTGGAAACAGACCGTTTTGCGTTGAATTTTAACAATAGTCTCAACGTTGGTCGGCTAGATAGCATAAACAGCCAACAATGCTGGGATTTATTGCGACGTCTTGTAAAGGGCATGTAAATAACTTTACCCAATTTCGTTAACATATGAGATGGCAGCGACAGTTGGATGGTCATGGTCGCCGACGTCTGCTTCAGACTTGGTGCAAGAAGAAGAAGAAGAAGAAGAAGAAGAAGAAGAAGAAGAAGAAGAAGAAGAAGAAGAAGAAGAAGAAGAAGAAGAAGAAGAAGAGCAGCAGCAGCTGTAGATGGGGAGTGGAGAAGAAGAAGAAGAAGAAGAAGAAGAAGAAGAAGAAGAAGAAGAAGAAGAAGAAGAAGAAGAAGAAGAAGAAGAAGAAGAAGAAGAAGAAGAAGAAGAAGAGCAGCAGCAGCTGTAGATGGGGAGTGGAGAAGAAGAAGAAGAAGAAGAAGAAGAAGAAGAAGAAGAAGAAGAAGAAGAAGAAGAAGAAGAAGAAGAAGAAGAAGAAGAAGAAGAAGAAGAAGAAGAAGAATTTTAGGGTGTGACATTACCTCAAGTTGTTATTGAGTCTCCCCGTGTACAGCCACGGAAATCATCTGGAAGTTCACATTTAATAAAAAGAAAACAGCTAAAACAGCATTAAAGAACATGAATTGTAAGGCTAGGTAAGGCTGGCGTCTATAAACACCACTATTCAGACGCTATGTGAAGTGAATGAATACTTCTTGTCGCAGGACTCGATTCAGATGTTCCTAAAGCTGGAGTGTGTCTGTGTGTGCGTGTGTGTGTGTGTGCGCGAGCGCGTATGAGTGTATGTGTAAAGAAGTCAGATGCGGAGTGAAAGAGGTGCGGTTTGTCTCATTATGAAAGAAATGCCAGCTACGAATTTAGTGGCGTTATACTATAATAAAAAATCAACACAGGCTTTTGAAAAGTTCTGTTCGCAGGGTCGGTAGGAGTTGACAGATCAAAGTTCAGCAGATGTGAAACAGGCCGTTCACGGCAGTATTTCAATACCCCAAAGCGTGTTAGTTTTTGTGGCGTGTTTACAGATAGGCACGTTTGTAGCAGACCAATAAATAACAAGTGTAGTTTTGAAGTGTCAGTAGGATATGTTTATTACAGTCTGCCGGCCCGCTGTTAAATTGGTTCGAATCCCCACGGAGGCGGATGTCATAAACTGACCTGGGCTTTTAGATTCTGGGAATTGAAGGCGACATGGCTAAATATTGATATCAGCCCCTGAGTGACTGTTGGTCTATAAATAAATGTGGGCATAGCACCTTATGACCGTTACCCCACGGCGTGAAAAAAAGGTCCGTTGTTTACTGCAAGAACACAGCCTCATATCTGTAAGAACACAGCCTCAAATCTGTAAGAACAACACAAATCTGTCATAACACAACGACACAAATCTGTGAGAGCACAACGACACAAATATGTTAGACAAGAAAACAAATCTGTAAGATCGGGGTGCCAAACGGGTACTCCACCTTGCCCAAGGGTGTCCCGTAGGCTAGCGGAGGGAAGGAAGCATATTACTTCCCCTTTGATAGGGGATACCCCTACACACAAACCACACTTATATAGGGTGTATTTTTAGTGACTGTGCAGTGTTTGAAAATATTGCTGTCCAAGTTTTGTATTCACCCACTGTAAAGTTCATGCAACATAATAAGTACATACAAAACTTGGACCGGCAATATTTTCAAACACTGCACAGTCATTAAAAACACACCCTGTATCACTGCCTGTCTGTGCCTCACCTGCCTTCTTTCTGGGTTAAAAACAATGTATTATCTTAGTGAACTTAACTGATTAAATGCCACTGGCTTATATCGCCATAAGCTATATAATCATGTAAGTGCCAATGGCTTAGGCTATACATCACAATAATTTAGTCATCGCGTTATTTCTTTCTTCTCCGGTCTCTTCCGCAATTTTAATGTTCAGTAAACATTAATTTACGTAGTGGATTCTGTCATTTATATTTATCGAAAAATTACAGCCACGTTGGCTCAACATGTTACACAAGTATACGAAAATCTGAGGTCCATTTCCTGATTTCAGAAATGGCAACGCCCAGTTGTTCTTGACCTCGCCGATTTCCATCAGATTATTGTTGAAACAATTTAAGATTTTCTAATTCTGAGGGCGAGTGCAGTAATTTAGTTATTCAGTTAAATTATTTAGCAGAGGATTATAGAGAAATCAAAATTGACAGTGAAAGTATGTCATCATATGACGACACATGTCTAATTATGTTTGTTATAATGGGCCACACTTGTGTCCCTAAGTTTCCTTTGCCTATCAACAAAAAAGCTGAGCAGTATTATAATAAATATAACTAAACAGAAAATAATGTATACATTGGTTCTCATTCTAATGAGAATAATTCCCCATCTGGCGTCATGACTTTATCAGTATTGTGTGAAAATGATATGCGTCTAAATATTATGCCATAATTATATTATGATAGTATTGAGCGGTTCGAGTCGCGCCAGTGACTTATGAGAGTATGGAGCGGGTAACTCAGAAAGTCGTGGCGTGCTGATGAGCGTAATCTAGCCTAGGAATCAACATACAGCTGAAAGATGGTGATGTTGACCGCAATATCCTGAAACAGGATGGAAAAGCGGGGCAAAAAAAAAAGTATTGAGTAGTAGTTCTTATGATATTTGTGAAGAAAAGTGGTGAATATATTATAATTATCCGAATTATCATCACAATATGAAGGAAATATGCCTTGGTAAAGTGACAATTTATTAAATGTTCTACTTTGTTTTCAATACATGCTAGATAAAATAACATCATTTGAATGATTATTTTCAAACTATGGTTAAATACCAAAACAGTAGTTTTCACTATGCAAAACCTTTAGTTAGACAGACAATGCAACATGTCTGCTATCATATTAACAACTTTTAAGTTTTAACTGTGACACATCCCTACTTCCCATTTTCCGCCATCCATTTTTGTTTAGTCCAAACCTAGGTTTATTTGGCACGGAATCAGTTAGGAACAGAAGCCGCAAACATGAGGTTGCACGATTTATTGTCTGGCATATTTTCCTGCATCTCGTCATATTCATATCGTAGAGTTACACATCGTATGAAGTGACTGCATGAATTATGCTTCAGCTAAAACACTTAAAACACACGGTCACTTGTTTTGTTTAAATGTGGATTACATATTATTCCCATGGTTATCGGAAATTTAAAACCAAGTCTTTCTGTCTGCATAAAATTGGTTGAAACTGCTCAATTGCTAGAAACTCACTATATTTTATGAGCACGCGTTTACCAATTGTGGAATATAATAAATCTAAAAGCCGGATAAAGCAGTTGTTCACCTTCTAACGTCTTCTGCGTCTGGTATATCGTACCTTTCTTATACTGTTCGTTTGTGCATGTACAGTAAGACGCTAGCCTGCTGCCCGCTGGCTCTTGGCTCGTATCCACACCCAATCGTAGTTTTGTTTATCAATTGACCTGGGCTCCTGGGGGTGACCTAACCTAGAGTTTTAAAATTAAGTTGCATGTCCTTCACAGGACGTAGCAGTCAGCCCCAACATTTTCGCTGTTCGTGATTCCTGGGCAAATTTTACGTTCAGTAGTTTGCCATTGCTTTCTGAACGACCGGCTCCTATACCTTTTTCGAAAAATCCAGCACCGCTGTGTTTCGAACCCGGGTATACGGGCTTACAAACCGCGTTCGCAAGCCCTTAGCCACAAGGAAATTTCATAGGAAGTAAAGTAAGCCACCTTGATATTGATCACATCAAGAATGTGATGCCGATTGGTCTATACAATAATGGGGCTAGAACCATGTTCTGGACACGTCTCAGTGTCTGTAGAGCAGACCTTTGCTGTGGCATGTACAGGTTACACATAAACATCGCTCTCCTGCGGAATGTGTCCGGGTGTGTGAATTCTGTCAATAGTCCCACATCATAGTCACGGAAAAGACTTCAGCAATATATATATATATATATATATATATATATATATATATATATGTGTGTGTGTGTGTGTGTGTGTGTGTGTGTGTGTGTGTGTGCGTGCGTGCGCGCGCGCGTATTCAAACCCCCTTCCCCCTCTTGAAAAAAAAAAAAATAATACAGAAGGTTTTAACTCTCTTACTCCCAAACAACTTGTGGTGCGATTGATTATTACTATTACCTTGAATCCCATACATTGCGCATTGTGTTCTGTTACATTTTAATTTGCCAGAATATACGATATAAATCTGGCATTTCCTGTAGTCTCTTGCGCTGTGTATTTAGCCTCTTCCAAACACATGTACTGGTGATTCCGCCTTGAGCACCCGCTTGGGAACTTCCTGTATCTGCGTGAGGTATGTTTATTCTTTGAGTTCTGGAACTTACGCTGTCGTCTTGACCGTTTCTTGGTGAAACACTAGTTTCGACGTCAGATGATCGTCTTGACCGTTTCTTGGTGAAACACTAGTTTCGACGTCAGATGATCGTCTTGACCGTTTCTTGGTGAAACACTAGTTTCGACGTCAGATGATCGTCTTGACCGTTTCTTGGTGAAACACTAGTTTCGACGTCAGATGATCGTCTTGACCGTTTCTTGGTGAAACACTAGTTTCGACGTCAGATGATCGTCTTGACCGTTTCTTGGTGAAACACTAGTTTCGACGTCAGATGATCGTCTTGACCGTTTCTTGGTGAAACACTAGTTTCGACGTCAGATGATCGTCTTGACCGTTTCTTGGTGAAACACTAGTTTCGACGTCAGATGATCGTCTTGACCGTTTCTTGGTGAAACACTAGTTTCGACGTCAGATGATCGTCTTGACCGTTTCTTGGTGAAACACTAGTTTCGACGTCAGATGATCGTCTTGACCGTTTCTTGGTGAAACACTAGTTTCGACGTCAGATGATCGTCTTGACCGTTTCTTGGTGAAACACTAGTTTCGACGTCAGATGATCGTCTTGACCGTTTCTTGGTGAAACACTAGTTTCGACGTCAGATGATCGTCATGTTTTCTTGAAATACTTTCCAATGTTGCCCTGAGTTCGCCTGCGAACGAAGCGTAGTGTATAACAGAAGCGACCATCGCTTCTAGCGTCAGAAGTCCCGGATACAGACCAGATGTCGACGACTTATTTTACATACACACACGCGCGCACACACACACACACACACATACACACACACCCACGCGTCTCTAAGATATTATACCACATCCTTACAACTTCCTGCAACGGACGCGAGAGTAAACGTTAGAAGCTACGCTGATACTGGCATGATCTCAGTGGACCAAGGTTCGACTCCTTGGTTGGCTCCGCCGTTACTTGAGGGAAGGTCTGATGACCTTTTGGTGCACTCGGGTCTATAAAATGTGAGACTTCCAACACTTCACATACTCACAGCACTTTCCTACTACGGGTCGCGTTAGCTAATTAATTAACAATTCCTTCGTGACCACAGATCCACGAGCAATAACTGAGCTTCAACGGGCAGCAGGTATAATATGAGTATAAATACAGCCAAAACCAAAGTAATGCAAGTTAGCAGATCGCCTGGTCCAATAAGTATACAGATAAATAGCACAACTCTGAAACAAGTTAAAGAATTTGAGTATCTGGAAAGTATGATACAAGAAGATGGCAAATAGACAGAGAAATCGAAATCAGATGTTAAAAAAAAGAAAGAAAGAAAGTGCGCTTAACTTTCACCCATACTGAAACATCTAAACATACCCATGTCCGCAATGCGACAGATGATAAATAGCATATTCACACCAACCCATCCTACCAATCTGACACTTGGACATTACCCAAATCACACTTACGTAAAATTAACATCTTTGCGATGAGATGCCTGAGGGGAGCTGCCAGCATAGCTATCAGAGACGGAGTAAGAAATAATGTTATTAGACAGACAGTAGGACCTTGTGCACATATGGGAATCCCACGGGGAAAAAGGGGGATTTTCTGAATAGTGTAGGGATGGGATGGGATGGGATGGGGCAGGCATAAATTACCATTGGATGGGACAGAAAAAACTTGTCCCATACAACCCTGACAATCACACAGAATGACACTATCCAGCGCCAGGCATCGGGCGCTGGAACGTCAACTATCCCTCCCCACAATGCTTGACGACAAAAAATGGATGGTGATGATGGTGATGGTGGTGGTGATGATGATGATGATTATGATGGTGGTGGTGGTTTTGGTGATGATGATGCTGCTGCTGCTGTTGTTGATGATGATGATGATGATGATGATGATGATGATGATGATGATGATGATGATGTTACTGCTGCTGATGATGGTGATGATGATGATGATGATGATGATCAACAATTCCTTATTAACTGATTCAGTGCCGTAGGATAGCATATCACCAAATGATAAAATATGAATAAAATTGAATTTGAATAAAGGTACGATTTATCTCTATACTAGAGCCATCGTGGTATTTGTTTGTTTCGCGGTATTTTCCGTAATTTCAATGCTCAGTGAACGGAAATTTACATTGTGCAACAGGTCGTCTGGTCCAAATCTACTTTTTTTGGGTGCTGAATAAGTTAATATGAAATGTATCTGCTGCCATCTCCCCCCAGCAAGTGCCAACAAAACTAGGAAGTTCCTTACGAAAACCTGGGCAGACGGACATCTTAAAGAGTTGTGCACTGCCTGATTAAACTGTAAACTGAGAGAAGTAATAACATAGATTTGTTTCACGTGACTTTGACACTTTGAATATCCCTCGATGCTTTAGAGTCCGTGGACTGGACTTCGTGTCTCATAGTTAGTAAAATATGTAAGTGAATGTCTCATGGTTAGTAAAGTAATAAAGTAAATGTCTCAAAGGTAGTAAAATAAGCAAGTAAAATGTCTCATACTTAGCAAAATAAGAAAGTAAAATGTCCTATAGTTAAAAACAATAAGCAAGTAAAAGTCGCATAATTAGTAAAATAAGCTAGTAAAATGTCTCATAGGTTGTAAAATAATCAAGTAAATGTCTCATAGTTAGAAAAATAAGCGATTAAATGTCTCAGTTTTATGCCTTGCGACCTATTGAGTTTATGATAAAAAGGTACAAATAAAGAACCCGTTGACAGGCCTTCGGGGACGTATGGTGTCAGCGACATACTGTCAGACCAGTCGACGACTGGTGGGTCGTGTCATCAGCGTCACACAACCCGGCTTTCTGAATAAATAATATAATAGTTAAATAATAATAAGTTAAACTAAGCTATAATATTCTTCAGCTTTTGTAAAATATCTAACATATGTACCGAAATGGGTACGGTGAGTGAATAATGAATTCATGGAGGATAATAGAAATGTACCCAAAAAAGACGCCACTTTATTTATCCTACACCCGGGTAGTATACTATTATCTGGGTGTCAGAACTACTTGACCTGTAGCACACACCCTTTGGGAGACAAGAGTGACACGCAGTCACACCCGTGAGACATTTCAACTAAGCTGGATTGTGTGTGTGTGTGGGGGGGGGGGGGAGACACTGCTGACGCCAGCGTTTTGGGGAGCGATTGTTTGGTTTGTGAGTGAATTAGGAAGATCTTGGGAACAACGGAGATGGGATTCTTGAGAGAGATGTTGTGAAGACCTTGGACTGCCAGAGTAACAAACAACTATTGCCTGGAAGAGGCTAATGAATGTGGAACATTATATACAACAATAAGAAAGAGACAAACATCATTCTTTGGTCATGTGGTGAGAAGAGAGAAACTGGAAAACATCGTGATGACTAGAAAGACCTATGGGAGAAGAGGAAGACCGAGAGAAATGATGCTGGATGGACTCAGACGGTGGCACGGAGAAATTGCATCAGCAGAGTTGATCTAGAACACCAAGAACCGAGATCTGTGGAGGGGCATCAACGCCTACGCCAGCCGGCAAGACTGATGATGATGATGGTAACGGTCGGTCTCGCGTGCTAACCTTCAAAATACCGCTAGGCTTTTGCGTCATGCGTGGGATTGTTCATATTGTATCAATAAATCAACAAATTTCCGTCTACACAACAAAGATGGCTGCAACCGCCTGGCTCTGGGCCTGGTTGTACACTCTGACAGACAGCTGTCGATCCATCTTTTGATGCTATCCAATCACGTGTGACGTTGTCTACCCCCTGCTAACCTGCAGGTGATACCCCAATCAACCAACATATCAACTAACCAGCCAGCCAACCAAGCAGCCAACCAACCAAGGAATCAACAAACCTACCATTCTGTCAACCAACCATCTAACCCAGTCAACTAACCATCCAGTCAACCAACCAGCAAACTAAACAAACAAAAACAGTCAGCCAACAACCCAGCCAACCATCCAGTCAACAAGCCAACCAACCAACCAACCAACCAACCAGTCAACCAAACAGCTAACCTATCAGTTAGTAACGAGCCAACCAACCAAGGAATCAACCAACCAATCAGTCAATCAACCAGTCAGTCAGCCAACCAAGTAATCAGTCAACCAACCAGTCAGTCAACCAGTCAGTCAACCAACCAGTCAACCAACCAGCAACCAACCTATCACATGTAATCATAAGAAGCTGACCCTATGTTTATAAATAACGTTTTGAAATGACACTATATCCTTCATCGCCCTTGAGCCTTCTGCTTACGTTTGCAGTTTTTGTTTATAATGCTTGTCTCGCGTCACAATTTGGGAACCGTTCTATTGATGAAAATAAAGCTCGGGCGTATACAGTCACTCCTTTAAAACGACTTTTTGTGCAGAACAAAAAAACTCACATCTTTCACAAGATCTTAAGCACTCAGTGGTGTATGTCTCTTTATATAGTGAAGCAATGAAAGGAACAGAGCAACCCGACTTACTTGAATACACTCAATTTTGATCCGTCTTGGATGTTTACAATTTGGGCAGAAACTCGAACTGCAAGATATACGTTTTGCAGCAGAAGACATTAAAAAGATTTTATACTGGTAAATGATCCAACACGAACACCATGTCCGAGAAGACGAAACTGGGCAGTGACCAGCGTTGTACAGGCAAGTGAAGGATCCCTTTCGTGTCATGAGACGTATGAGGTATATGGTGTCACTACCAAATATCTAGACCAAGAGCGGGGAACGTTCGACATGTGACATGATTTGGTATGGCCATTTAAAACTACCGCAGACGGAACTCGAAATTCACCACCAAATGCTGTAATTGCCTTTGAAACTCATTCCATGTATCGGAAATTTACAATGTATAGTTGATTGACTGATTGATTGACTGACTTAGGAATCGACATCACAGCATTCGGGGCATTCCCATAAGCGCTCCGTCCCCATCCTCAGCAGCCAGCGAAGAGTTCCAACACCAATAGTACCAGTAGCAATCTGATTATATGTCCGTCTCGCCTTTCCTCTGAGCGTTGAGCGTCGGCCAGATCCCCTCGTCACTCCTCGCTGTCTCATTCTTGCCAGACTATGGTAATCCATTTGCTCCTCCGAAGTGTACACGTGCTCCCACAAGGCCGCAACCACGTCTGCCTTGTCATGTATCAATACTCCACCAAGTTCTGCAGAGCCAGCTAATCTGTCCGCCTGTTCATTTCCTAGCACACCGGCATGCCCCGGAGAAAAGATCCAGGCGATGCTTGTTACCCGTGACCTCCGAAGCGAAGCAAGCCACTCCGCACGAAGCCAATGTATAGTTGTTGTACTAGCGGCTGCTTCTTGTGGGATCTATTCTCCAAGGATTACAGGATTTCTCCAAGGTTATGTCATCAAGGCTTCTTTCTCGCCCTTTCAAAGTTCTAATTGCAAGTGCAGTTTTGTTCTAGAGACTCTTGGAGGTAATCGCTGGTGCTAAGGAGTTCGTGCTGTGTGCGAGCCTCTCGGCAGGCGGCTTTCTTATCTGTCGAAAGAAGCTGCACCAGACGGGGTAATGGCGTGTGTAATGAAGACGGTTCATACTGCTGGGCGCAATGCTGTGGGGAGAGGAGAGTGGAGTGACTTCAGGTCTTAATCATAAATCTTAAACCAGCGTTGTGGCTTGGGGGATAGTGAGACTCGCAGTTTTATTATTCCCCGTCTCACCGAGTCGAGAGTTAGAAATCAGCTGCAAGAGATTTAGAAGCAGGCTGCTTTGCGTTTATTTCCATGGCATGAGTCGTCAGTCGTTAAGAAAGCATTGACAAACTACTGAGCTAACATTACCTAGTAAATTACAGGCAATAATTTCTGGAGTTGGTGGCAACTTAAAAGTAAATGACATGCAACTAACTTAAACCAGAAGCGTCATTATAAATCGCAAATACAATCGTAAATACAATTACAAATCACCAATACAATCATACATCATAGTCTCTGTGTTAGTGTAATATGAGTGAATGTATGTTTACTAGTTGTTAGCTAGGGTTTAGTGCCTGGTTTATTGCCTAGTCGCAAGGTCGCTTTGACTTCTTTATCTTCTGTCTTTAAGAACCTTTTGTTTTGCTTAGATTTAGAGTGGGGTTATATACAACTATCACTCAGGATTTATCTTTTCTATAGCCTGTTATTTATGCTACACGCCAGCTATGAGTTTATGATCTCCACTAAGCATATCTCTTTCTTTCTCTCTTCTAGTTACATATCCGCTTTTCTAAATTTAACTATCTCCTATTGTCTAGCCCCTTCATGCTCACAAAAGATTATTGAAAAATCGACAATGCACGACTCCAGACATGTAAATCCCCTTGCTTCTATTGTTCATGTTTTCCCCCCATCAACATTGATATCATAAACAACAAAATATAAGTACAATACATTGTCTTTTAAGAACGTAAGACAGCATACAAAGCAATAGGCAATGCTGTACCCCCATATAGATTGTCATATGAGACCAGGAAACCAAGTAAAGGTCCCATAGAAAATGAAATCAGCTAGGAACGTGCAACTCCAGTGAAAAAGTGGTAGATAATAAACACAGACTCAGTGTAAATACCTTACACCGGATGCAAATCTGGTAAACGGACACCACAGTGTGGGGAGCACAAAGATTATAATAAAGTAAAAATAAGACAAAAATCAGTCACACAACGAATCAACATTTTGATCTAAGTGATCGTCATTGAGAACAACACAAACAGTTCTAAAGAAACACTTGAAATTAGAAAATGTAATTAAAATTACAACGTAAACAGAAAATGTTTTAGTTTCAAACATTGTTAGATCCTTGCACATGTCTTCATGTTGTACTGTTATATAATGCCGCAGCCGTGACTTCTCCTGAATGTCCATGGACACATTTGGAGACCGCCAGGTGTACTGGGTATGTGGTGGCAGGTAAACCGCCCGTTAAACACAACTTGGGGAGGGATGGACACGTGCTTATAAGCCTCAGTAAATTCAGTCAGTCAGTCAGTAAAGTCAGTCAGTCAGTAAAGTCTGTCAATCAGACAGTAAAGTCAGTCTGTCAGTCAGAAAAGCCACTCAATCTATCAGTAAAATAAGTCTGTCAGTCAGAAAAGCCACTCATTCTATCAGTAAAGTAAGTCTATCAGTCAGAAAAGCCACTCAATCTATCAGTAAAGTAAGTCTGTCAGTCAGAAAAGCCACTCAGTCTATCAGTAAAGTAAGTCTATCAGTCAGAAAAGCCACTCAATCTATCAGTAAAGTAAGTCTGTCAGTCAGAAAAGCCACTCAGTCTATCAGTAAAGTAAATAAGTGTATCAGTCAGCCAGTAAAGTTAGTCAGTAAGTACAGTCAGTCAGTCAGTCTGTAAGTTAGTCAGCCAGTAAAGTTAATCAGTCAGTAAAGTCCGTCAGTCAGTAAGTAAGCGAGTAATTAAGTGAATGGGCGAGTGAATGATTAAGTGAGTGAGTGAGTGAGTGAGCGAGTGACTGAGTGAGTGTGTAAAGGAGCCGTTTGCACGGTTTAAGGAGTATTGGGCATGTTTTCAAATATAAATATGACCCGAGGAAGGACAGCCTTGTAGGTCAACATGGCAGCGCCACCACACTGTGTAGGCCTGCATGTACTGGGGCATACTTTGCGATGAACGCAGGCGTCGAACCCTTGCCCAACGTGTCCATAACATGACCAGTGCATGTAGCTATCATCTCCGCCAACACATCCACCGGGTATATAGTGCAAAATCCATGTATTTATAGAGCAATTGAATTGGCATTGAACGGGTGGTGTGGTCAACATTGGAGGGGTGGTATGGTCAACATTGGACGGGTGGTATGGTCAACATTGGACGGGTGGTGTGGTAACATTGGACGGGTGGTGTGGTCAACATTGGACGGGTGGTGTGGTCAACATTGGAGGGGTGGTGTGGTCAACATTAGAGGGGTAGTGTGGTCAACATTGGACAGGTGGTGTGGTCAACATTGGACGGGTGGCGTGATGAACACCGCGCCTGCAGACTTTACCTCCCAAGGAGTTTACTGGTGCCTATTTGTGACTGTCATGACCTGGAAGCCAATGCAGACAAATGCCCATCTCGGAGAGAACTTGAACACACGACCGCTGGGCCAGTGGGCAAGCGCGCTAACCCAGCGCCAATGGTTGCGCTACTCCTCAAGTCTATTACCAAGAAGTTTACAGCATGGCTCACGGTGATGATGCTGCGATTATGCCTAAGAGTCCCGGGCAAAAAGGACACGGATGTGATATGCTGGGTCCAACAAGCAGGGATTTGAACAGGGTACCACCAGGTGTGGTCCAAGCCGCCTGTCAGTGACCGGAAAGATATGATGTCCGTGAGTTCGTGAGCTGAATATCAAGAGAGTGAAAAGGGCAAAGTAATTCCCAACAAGGAAATTAGGTTGTTTCAGACTTGGGAGGATATATGGCACATGTGATATTTTTGATTAAGTTTCATTGTGAGGTTGCTTTACGGTGTCCAACCATTCGATGCTCACTTGGCCAAATGGGGTATGTCAGACAGAAGAAGCAGACACCCGAACACGTAGCATCCAATGGCAAGGCCGATTCACATGGCGCCACAACAAAGAGCTCACTGAGCAGGCTGCCACAGGGGATGTAGCGAGACTACGACTACAGGCGAACTAGAAAACTAAAGCTAGAGCCGAGCTGAGCTTCTTCCTCAAAGTTGGACAGAGAGTAGATGGTAAAGTCAACTATCCTGCACACTTGCTCATATTCCTCGATGGCGCAAAGGGGTAGGAGTTGGCGGTAGACCTGAAGGAATACATACGATATCTTGACATAATACAGACCTGAAGGAATACATACGATATCTTGACATAATATAGAGGTCTCAGACAAGACCAGGAAATGTGGAGCACTATATCTGGCGTGATAGCTGAGGCCTAGAAACTATCAAGGCTCAACACTTACACGGCAGTATGTATCATGCAATTTATCATCATCAAGTGCCATGCCAGCTAGCGCAGGCGTTCATGACTCTCCACAGATTTCGATTTTTGGTGTTCTGGATCAACTCTGCTGATGATATTCCTCCATACCACCGCCTCAATCACACCAGCATAATTTCTAATGGCCTGCTTCTGCCTCTCTTCCCCTCGATCGTTCCAGTTGTTACGATGTTCTCGAACGCCTCTCTTCTCATCACATGACCAAAGAAAGCTGTTTGTCTCTGTCTTATTGTTGTATATAATGTTCTAGTTTCATTAGCCTGTTTCAGGCAGTCGTTGTTAGTTACTCTGGCATTCCAAGGAATTCGCAACATGCGTCTCAGGAACCACATCTCTGCAGCTTCCAAGTTCTTTCTAATTTATTCATTTACATTCCAATATTCATTGCATACAGCAAAACAGATTCTACATAGCACTTCCGCACTCTCTCACATTCAATGATAGTGACTTATTGCATAAGATACTCTTCATTTTCTGAAATGCAGCCTTTGCTTGCCCTATTCTGTTCTTAGTCTCTGTTGTGCATCTTCCATCTGATGTTATAAATGCATCTAGGTTAAGAGTGTTCCCTTCTATTTCCCTTTTCACCATTTTCTTTGATATCACCCTTGTTGCTGTTTTTTTTCTTTAATATATCCGAGGAGAGTCCTTTCTCTGCACTCTCTGTGACAACAATATCCAACAATTGTTGTAGATCGTTTGCATTATCCACCACCAATACTGTGTCATCTGCATAGCGCATATTGTTTATATTATAACCTCCGATTAGTATTCCCTGCTGCCCTTTGAACTCTCTCAATATTACTTCGCTATAGAGGGAGAAGATGTCCTTTTATTTCCCATTTTAATTGGTGCTACTTGGTTTCAGTAAATAGTCATGTGATTAACTGTATATCTTTTTACCGGTATATCGCAGTAAGCTTTGCTTGGCCCCATTATCCTCCGTCCAGAGGTATATGAATTATTTTTAGTCGTCCACCTTTATCCTCAATGTAGGTATGTTTAGTCCTCCCCTTTTTATTCTCGATGTAGAGGTATAGTTATGTTTAGCCGCCCCCCCCCCACCTTTTTTTAAAAATCAGTGCTGTAAAAGGTATATTACACTACGTTTAGTCTTTCTGCTTTATTCTGTTTGTAGAGATCAACATATTGCGTTTAGTCTCTCTGCTTTATGCTGTGTATAGAGATCAGTATGTTATGCTTAGTCTTCTCCTTTTTCCTGGGGATAAAGATGTATTACGTTACGTCTATTCTCCACTCTTTATCTTGGGTGTGAATGTATATTATCATATGATTACCCGATCTACCTTGATGACACCTCACACACATATTTAGCTAGCAATGTACACACGGACGGATCACCATACAAAGATATTTAAATAAGAATACAATACACTCATGATTGTTTCACCGTGCTTACTCTCCCTATTTGATGTCTTGATTTGGTTTGCGATGTCTTCTTGGGACTGGAATTTAATCACACCCTCTTGAGTAAACAGCAACACCAATCCAGAGAAGTTTGCGGCATAGAATACACCAGACAATAGACAGATAGACATGTATACGTATGTATCGTATGTCCTGAATTCTTTTTTTGCATATATCTTCTGTGAACGTCAATCAATACCTATGAACTTGTTTCTGGTGAGGGAATCTATTGTGTGGAAATATTTTGACTGTGCACTGCTTGCATATCTCAGGATCACAAACTGTTGTTATCATTGAACTATTCTTCGCTCATTCATTAAGTTAATACTCTAACCATTGTGCCACCGAGGCCCCGTGACAATATATCCATTTAATACAGTGGTTCTCAACCTTTTTTGGCCCGTGCCCCCCTTCACCATATTTTCAGAACGTCATTCCCCCCCCCCCTCCTATCAAAAATTTGGCCCGTCCCCCCCCCCTTTTCACCGTATTTTCAGAACGTCATTCCCCCCTTTCATATTTCCTATCTAAACATTCCCCATCCCTATACAGTATACGTAAAAATGTAAGGTAAATTTAATAGCACATACTAAAACAAGTCTAGACATCCACATAAAACATGATTTGTGAGTCTACTGACTTTATAAAATGAATTTTAGAAGGATGAGACATACTTAATTGTAAAGTATGAAGGGAAAAACAATATCAAGTAATCGGTTCTTGTATTAACGCGATCTTGAAATGGTCTTCGTTCCCTCCCCCCCCCTCCTCCATGGAAACCCTAAAATTCCCCACTGTGGGGGGGGGGGGGAAGAGAATTCCCCACTGGTTGAGAACCACTGATTTAATACTTCTCGATTTTAAAATTATAAATAATTTGTGAACCATGTAGCCAAAAACCATTGAATTCGATCTATTGTTAGTCTCAGAATGGCTAGATTCCTTGCCAGGTCACCTTCCCGCCTGACGAGTTAAATGAATAAGTTATAAATAATAAAATAAATAATAAATCAAAAATGAGAAAGTTATTTATATACTTGTTACACTTCTTGCGCCCAAGAATGCCAATATGTGAACAAATAACTCATTTATAATAACATATTATATCTACTGTTATGGCAGGTCTTAGTCAGATATGACTTAACTACCGTCTACAGTAGACAGTACTATCTGCTTTCTGTTAGCGTCGAATGTTGGGCGGTGCTCACCAAACCCGACACCCCACATTGTGCCAATGGGGAAACAAGTGTTATTGGGAAACAAGTAAAGAAGAGAAACAAGTAATGAGGAAAACAAGTAAAGAGGAGAAAAAGGTAAAGGGGAGAAACAAGTAAAGGGGAGAAACAAGTAAAGGGGAGAAACAAGTAATGAGGAAAGCAAGTAAAGAAGAGAAAAAAAAAGTAAAGAAGAGAAAACAGTAACAATGAGAAACATGTAAAGAAGAGAAACAAGTACAGGGGAGAAACAAGTAAAAGTGTTAGGGGGGGGGGGGGAGGGGTAGAAACAATTAAATAAGCGAAACAATTAATAGGGAGAAACAAGAAGACAAACAAGTAAAGAAGAGAAACAAGTAAAGAAGAGAAACAAGTAAAGAAGAGAAACAAGTAAAGAAGAGAAACAAGTAAAGAAGAGAAACAAGTAAAGAAGAGAAACAAGTAAAGAAGAGAAAATAGTAAAGGAGAGAAACAAGTACAGGGGAGAAACAAGTAAAAGTGTTAGGGGGGGGGGTAGAAACAATTAAATAAGCGAAACAATTAATAGGGAGAAACAAGAAGACAAACAAGTAAAGAAGAGAAACAAGTAAAGAAGAGAAACAAGTAAAGAAGAGAAACAAGTAAAGAAGAGAAACAAGTAAAGAAGAGAAACAAGTAAAGAAGAGAAACAAGTAAAGAAGAGAAACAAGTAAAGAAGAGAAACAAGTACAGGGGAGAAACAAGTAAAGAAGAGAAACAAGTAAAGAAGAGAAACAAGTACAGGGGAGAAACAAGTAAAGAAGAGAAACAAGTACAGGGGAGAAACAAGTAAAAGTGTTAGGGGGGGGGAGGGGTAGAAACAATTAAATAAGCGAAACAATTAATAGGGAGAAACAAGAAGACAAACAAGTAAAGAAGAGAAACAAGTAAAGAAGAGAAACAAGTAAAGAAGAGAAACAAGTAAAGAAGAGAAACAAGTAAAGAAGAGAAACAAGTAAAGAAGAGAAACAAGTACAGGGGAGAAACAAGTAAAGAAGAGAAACAAGTAAAGAAGAGAAACAAGTACAGGGGAGAAACAAGTAAAGAAGAGAAACAAGTACAGGGGAGAAACAAGTACAGGGGAGAAACAAGTACAGGGGAGAAACAAGTAAAGAAGAGAAACAAGTAAAGAAGAGAAACAAGTACAGGGGAGAAACAAGTAAAGAAGAGAAACAAGTACAGGGGAGAAACAAGTAAAGAAGAGAAACAAGTAAAGAAGAGAAACAAGTACAGGGGAGAAACAAGTAAAGAAGAGAAACAAGTAAAGAAGAGAAACAAGTACAGGGGAGAAACAAGTAAAGAAGAGAAACAAGTACAGGGGAGAAACAAGTACAGGGGAGAAACAAGTACAGGGGAGAAACAAGTACAGGGGAGAAACAAGTAAAGAAGAGAAACAAGTACAGGGGAGAAACAAGTACAGGGGAGAAACAAGTAAAGAAGAGAAACAAGTAAAGAAGAGAAACAAGTAAAGAAGAGAAACAAGTAAAGAAGAGAAACAAGTAAAGAAGAGAAACAAGTAAAGAAGAGAAACAAGTAAAGAAGAGAAACAAGTACAGGGGAGAAACAAGTAAAGGGGAGAAACAAGTAAAGAAGAGAAACAAGTAAAGAAGAGAAACAAGTAAAGAAGAGAAACAAGTAAAGAAGAGAAACAAGTACAGGGGAGAAACAAGTACAGGGGAGAAACAAGTACAGGGGAGAAACAAGTACAGGGGAGAAACAAGTACAGGGGAGAAACAAGTAAAGAAGAGAAACAAGTAAAGGGGAGAAACAAGTAAAGAAGAGAAACAAGTAAAGAAGAGAAACAAGTACAGGGGAGAAACAAGTAAAGAAGAGAAACAAGTAAAGAAGAGAAACAAGTAAAGAAGAGAAACAAGTAAAGAAGAGAAACAAGTACAGGGGAGAAACAAGTACAGGGGAGAAACAAGTACAGGGGGGAAACAAGTACAGGGGAGAAACAAGAACAGGGGAGAAACAAGTACAGGGGAGAAACAAGTAAAGAAGAGAAACAAGTAAAGAAGAGAAACAAGTAAAGAAGAGAAACAAGTACAGGGGAGAAACAAGTACAGGGGAGAAACAAGTACAGGGGAGAAACAAGTAAAGAAGAGAAACAAGTACAGGGGAGAAACAAGTAAAGAAGAGAAACAAGTAAAGAAGAGAAACAAGTACAGGGGAGAAACAAGTAAAGAAGAGAAACAAGTACAGGGGAGAAACAAGTACAGGGGAGAAACAAGTACAGGGGAGAAACAAGTACAGGGGAGAAACAAGTAAAGAAGAGAAACAAGTACAGGGGAGAAACAAGTACAGGGGAGAAACAAGTAAAGAAGAGAAACAAGTAAAGAAGAGAAACAAGTAAAGAAGAGAAACAAGTAAAGAAGAGAAACAAGTAAAGAAGAGAAACAAGTAAAGAAGAGAAACAAGTACAGGGGAGAAACAAGTAAAGGGGAGAAACAAGTAAAGGGGAGAAACAAGTAAAGAAGAGAAACAAGTAAAGAAGAGAAACAAGTACAGGGGAGAAACAAGTAAAGAAGAGAAACAAGTACAGGGGAGAAACAAGTACAGGGGAGAAACAAGTACAGGGGAGAAACAAGTACAGGGGAGAAACAAGTAAAGAAGAGAAACAAGTACAGGGGAGAAACAAGTACAGGGGAGAAACAAGTAAAGAAGAGAAACAAGTAAAGAAGAGAAACAAGTAAAGAAGAGAAACAAGTAAAGAAGAGAAACAAGTAAAGAAGAGAAACAAGTAAAGAAGAGAAACAAGTACAGGGGAGAAACAAGTAAAGGGGAGAAACAAGTAAAGGGGAGAAACAAGTAAAGAAGAGAAACAAGTAAAGGGGAGAAACAAGTAAAGAAGAGAAACAAGTAAAGGGGAGAAACAAGTAAAGAAGAGAAACAAGTAAAGAAGAGAAACAAGTAAAGAAGAGAAACAAGTAAAGAAGAGAAACAAGTAAAGAAGAGAAACAAGTACAGGGGAGAAACAAGTAAAGGGGAGAAACAAGTAAAGAAGAGAAACAAGTAAAGAAGAGAAACAAGTAAAGAAGAGAAACAAGTAAAGAAGAGAAACAAGTACAGGGGAGAAACAAGTACAGGGGAGAAACAAGTACAGGGGAGAAACAAGTACAGGGGAGAAACAAGTACAGGGGAGAAACAAGTACAGGGGAGAAACAAGTAAAGAAGAGAAACAAGTAAAGAAGAGAAACAAGTAAAGGGGAGAAACAAGTAAAGAAGAGAAACAAGTAAAGAAGAGAAACAAGTAAAGAAGAGAAACAAGTAAAGAAGAGAAACAAGTAAAGGGGAGAAACAAGTAAAGAAGAGAAACAAGTAAAGGGGAGAAACAAGTAAAGAAGAGAAACAAGTAAAGAAGAGAAACAAGTACAGGGGAGAAACAAGTACAGGGGAGAAACAAGTACAGGGGAGAAACAAGTACAGGGGAGAAACAAGTACAGGGGAGAAACAAGTACAGGGGAGAAACAAGTAAAGAAGAGAAACAAGTAAAGAAGAGAAACAAGTAAAGAAGAGAAACAAGTACAGGGGAGAAACAAGTACAGGGGAGAAACAAGTACAGGGGAGAAACAAGTAAAGAAGAGAAACAAGTAAAGAAGAGAAACAAGTAAAGAAGAGAAACAAGTACAGGGGAGAAACAAGTACAGGGGAGAAACAAGTAAAGAAGAGAAACAAGTACAGGGGAGAAACAAGTACAGGGGAGAAACAAGTACAGGGGAGAAACAAGTACAGGGGAGAAACAAGTAAAGAAGAGAAACAAGTAAAGAAGAGAAACAAGTACAGGGGAGAAACAAGTAAAGAAGAGAAACAAGTAAAGAAGAGAAACAAGTACAGGGGAGAAACAAGTAAAGAAGAGAAACAAGTACAGGGGAGAAACAAGTAAAGAAGAGAAACAAGTAAAGAAGAGAAACAAGTACAGGGGAGAAACAAGTAAAGAAGATAAACAAGTACAGGGGAGAAACAAGTACAGGGGAGAAACAAGTACAGGGGAGAAACAAGTAAAGAAGAGAAACAAGTAAAGAAGAGAAACAAGTACAGGGGAGAAACAAGTAAAGAAGAGAAACAAGTACAGGGGAGAAACAAGTAAAGAAGAGAAACAAGTACAGGGGAGAAACAAGTAAAGAAGAGAAACAAGTAAAGAAGAGAAACAAGTACAGGGGAGAAACAAGTACAGGGGAGAAACAAGTACAGGGGAGAAACAAGTAAAGAAGAGAAACAAGTAAAGAAGAGAAACAAGTACAGGGGAGAAACAAGTAAAGAAGAGAAACAAGTACAGGGGAGAAACAAGTAAAGAAGAGAAACAAGTACAGGGGAGAAACAAGTACAGGGGAGAAACAAGTACAGGGGAGAAACAAGTAAAGAAGAGAAACAAGTAAAGAAGAGAAACAAGTAAAGAAGATAAACAAGTACAGGGGAGAAACAAGTAAAGAAGAGAAACAAGTAAAGAAGAGAAACAAGTACAGGGGAGAAACAAGTACAGGGGAGAAACAAGTACAGGGGAGAAACAAGTACAGGGGAGAAACAAGTACAAGGGAGAAACAAGTACAGGGGAGAAACAAGTACAGGGGAGAAACAAGTACAGGGGAGAAACAAGTAAAGAAGAGAAACAAGTACAGGGGAGAAACAAGTAAAGAAGAGAAACAAGTAAAGAAGAGAAACAAGTACAGGGGAGAAACAAGTACAGGGGAGAAACAAGTACAGGGGAGAAACAAGTAAAGAAGAGAAACAAGTACAGGGGAGAAACAAGTAAAGAAGAGAAACAAGTACAGGGGAGAAACAAGTACAGGGGAGAAACAAGTAAAGAAGAGAAACAAGTAAAGAAGAGAAACAAGTACAGGGGAGAAACAAGTAAAGAAGAGAAACAAGTAAAGAAGAGAAACAAGTAAAGAAGAGAAACAAGTAAAGAAGAGAAACAAGTACAGGGGAGAAACAAGTACAGGGGAGAAACAAGTAAAGAAGAGAAACAAGTAAAGAAGAGAAACAAGTAAAGAAGAGAAACAAGTACAGGGGAGAAACAAGTACAGGGGAGAAACAAGTAAAGAAGAGAAACAAGTACAGGGGAGAAACAAGTACAGGGGAGAAACAAGTACAGGGGAGAAACAAGTAAAAGTGTTAGGGGGGGGGAGGGGTAGAAACAATTAAATAAGCGAAACAATTAATAGGGAGAAACAAGAAGACAAACAAGTAAAGAAGAGAAACAAGTAAAGAAGAGAAACAAGTACAGGGGAGAAACAAGTAAAAGTGTTAGGGGGGGGAGGGGTAGAAACAATTAAATAAGCGAAACAATTAATAGGGAGAAACAAGAAGACAAACAAGTAAAGAAGAGAAACAAGTACAGGGGAGAAACAAGTACAGGTGGTGGGGGTTGGGGGGGGGGGGAGAAGAGAAACAATTAAATAAGAGAAGCAAGTAACTGGGAGACGAGAGATAAGCAATGAAGAAATGCAAACAGAGAAACGAAACAAATAAATAAGAGAAATAAGAAGATAAATAAGAATGGTGTCCATGTAAAGGGATTAGTACCGGTCGTTTAGAAAGCAATGGCAATCCAGTCAGTAATCGTAAACTTGCCAAGAAATCACACACAGCCAAAAGACGCAAGGTTTGACTGCCACGTCCTGTAAAGGCCATGCAACAAACTGTTCAGATTGACCCGGCCTAATATTGGTACCTGGAATTGTCTTGGAAAGTAAAGACGACAAGTGCAATCCCGAAAACGTCACCCTTCCGAGTTTCTACTGGACAATAAAATTGTGGGTTTAGCACCATATACCGAATACGCATTAAGATGTGTGAAATTGTTCATTATTTACTTACTTCCTAGACAGAGCCGAACACCTTGCCCCTAAACCACACCACCATCACCACTTTCTGTATTCATCAGACCCAATTTAGCACCATCAGTTGTAATGAAAGCCCCGTGGCTCAGCAAAATTCCTGCTGTCACCCCCTCAAAACATTCCCATTCAGAATCCACAAAAAATAAATAGAAGACACAGCGATAATTTCCCTCCACAAACTAAATATAGACCCGCTGATCGTCTAGCAGGCGCACTTGCAATTTATGTGCTTAAAAACAAAACGTCTGGTTTACGAACAACCACCAGAATGTATCAGAAGATATACTAGGCTTGGCACGAATCAAAAGTCCGCCTCAAGATTCCTGGATCTTGGTCTTTAGATTCGAAATCATAGCACTAGAAGTGCACCCTTAGGTGCTCGGTCTCCCACAAATAATATAGCTGCTGATCGAACGAACGAACTTTATTTTCAAAGAGTCACACATTGGGCATGCAGGCCCGTCTTACATTCAGCCCTTCCAATCATCCATCTTTCATACGTAAATTGTCTATTGAAAAGAAAAAGGGAAGAAGAGAAGTAAATATCTGGATGGGTTGGTAGAGACGGTAACTCGGAGCTGACCTACGACTCTGGTGATCGCGTGGGAAGGCGAAATATAACCGCCTACGCTTATGTAAAGTTGCATGTGCTTTACAAGACATCGCAGTCAACCCCAGCATTTTTTTGCTTTTTGTTATTTTAAGCAGATTATGACAGAAGTGAAACAGAAATCAAATATAAAATAGGAATGGACACACATGTTTTCAACAACATAAAATTTGTATTAACATCTAGAGAGATTAACAACGCATTAAAATTGAGAATGCTCAAATGTTATGTAAATTCAACACTACTATATGGCGCGGAAGTCTGGACATTGAACAAGCAACTAGAAAGTAGTATAGAGGCCCTGGAGATGTGGATATGCAGAAGAAAATGTCGCATTTCAAGGAAATAAAACCAATCAAATACAGAGATTCTATGAAAACTGGGAATGAAAAGAGAGTTGATGAAAGAAATAAAAACAGAGACAAGTGAAATATCTCGGCCACGTTAAAAGACATAACACTCTTATAAAAACCATTCGGGGGAAAGGGGGGGGGGGAGGTTGAAGGCAAGCGAACAAAAGGTAGACAACAATACAAGTAGGATGATAACATCAAGAGATGGACAATCAACAGTCTAACAGAATGTACAAACAAGGCGAGAAACAGACCGTATTGGAAATCCATTGCAGCCCACAGTCACTATGGAGACGGCACATGATTGATTAATGGGTATTTTAAACATAGACGCCATAACAAAATACTGCACGATTTCTTGCCTGGCATATTTCGCCGCATCTCTTCATGTGCATTTTGCAGTTATACATTTCGGCAGCATTACATTTCAGCTTCAGTAGTCCATACATCTGCTTCCCAGCTGATTGTGGCAGGCGGTGTTTCAGACATTCAAGACAATCTATTCCCTTAGTGAATTAAAACACGGACGCCATACACAAAATATTGCCACGCAAATAAAAATAATAATAACACGATAGTAATAATAAGCATGTTTATTACTATTATTATTATTATTGCAATAAGTTTAATAATAATGATAATATTAGCAATATTAACAATAATAATAATAAGAATAACAATAATAGTAATGATGATAATTATGTTAATAATAATAAAATGATAATAATAAAAATAGTAATAATAATAATAACAACAACAACCGTAATAATAACCAGGATAATCATAATAATATCAATAATAATAATAAGAAAGTAACGAGTCGGATCGTGAGAGGTGATGCTGGACGGACTAAGTCTGTGGCATGGAGGCATACATCAGCAGAGCTGATCCGGAGCACCAAGGACAAGGATCTGTGGAGAGTCATCAACACCTACGCCAGTTGGCAGGGCACATGATGATTAGTTAGTAAGTTAGTTATCTGTTGGGGTATCATCCTTACACTCAGGACATGCACATAAGTGCTCAGATCCTTTCTCCCCTACATATGCTTCAACTTCCTGCGGCTAAACGAGCCATGTTTGTGTTGGTTGACGAGGCCACTCATTCTCCCTATGTGCCTCTCTTGTCTGGCCGTGCCAGTTCTACCTCCCGAGTCTCTCATTCTAGACAAGGATGTAGAATCACTGAGGCCAAAGCGCTCCGCTCTCCATATCTCTCTAACTGCAGTAATAATATCAGCACGATCCATGGGCTGATCTTCTGCAAAGTATACAGAGCAATAGTGCGTTCACTAATGTTTGCCCTCATTCACGTTCAATTATTTTGAAAAGTATCTGTTGCATCGTTATGACATTTTACTTGCTGTCTTATATTTACTCCAACCTAAGGAATATGTTTTTGATAGGTCCAAAGGCAACTGAAATCATGGAAATTGGACACTGATGTTTCCGTGTGAAGATGCGCTTCATTTCTGACATATAAATTACATACCGCATATAAACAAACATTGAGATCTGCTGTACACCATTCGCACCTGTGGAGCGCTATCGAGAACAAGTCGCCTGAATTGTTCAAGAAACCTGATACGGGGGGGGGGGGGGGAGAAAAATGGCACGTGACAAGAAAAACACCGAAAGACACCCACTTACAAGATGAGCAGCGCGGAAGCCGCTAAGACATTAAAGATGACGACAGAAGAGAGCCCGCCTGCGAGCTGCACAAAGATACAGAACATACAGTAACCTCAAGTGAAGCTATCACGAGGAAGACCGACGACAACCCACCACAGACAAACCAAGACAGCTGAGAAGAAGAGCGAAGAGAAAGACACCAGAGCCGGAAACACCGCCTCACAGACCACCAAATGGGTTGTCAAACGTATCATCCAACAGATGAACACATTCTGAAGCAGCTACAACGGGAGAATCTCCGAATCTTGAAGGCGGAGTGGATTCTGACGTACTCCAAGATACTCACTACTTTAGCGGTGGTAACAACAGAGGGCAGCGAGATGCCGATCACAGTATCTATGAACAAGAAAATTCAACAGCCTGAAAGATTCATTCCGAGAATCACTCAATGTTCAAGATGCCAGAGGGCCGGCCACAGCAGAACAACATGCCGCAGCAAGATAGAGATCTGTCGATACTGCCCCGAACACCTGGGCTGTCCGTACCTCCAAAGACATAGAGATGTCTTAAAAACCGCCATAACTGCAAAGACACCACACAAGGAAGCACTGCGGAGGTGCGAAACAGCAACAGGCATCTCACAAGCCGAAAAATCACAGCTACAAGACCAGATTGACGAGCTGAAGAAGCATGTAAAGGCACTGCTGACGCCGACTCCGACCAGCGATAACGAATAACTGCTGGCGGACATGAAAGAAATCCAGCACAGCATCCAACAAGAGATGGAGCACATGGCCGAGATGAAGAAGAAAAACGAAGAAGTCCCAAAAGCTATCAAAACAGAGAAAGAACTGCTGAAAGCCGAAAGGGAACAATACCAAAAGAAACAAGCAGAAGCCACGCAAAAGACCGCAGAGAAGCCGCAAGCTGGATCCAAGCCAAAGACCAGTGGAAAAACTCAAAGAAGAACCCAGCAACCCATTTTCAATGACGAATAAGTTCAAGGGGAAACCAGTCTTTAACAGAAAAACGTGGACCGAAGAAGAATCGAGCTATTTACCAATCAGATGAGATTGCTCTCGGATCGAAGCAAGGAAACAAAAGCAAGCAAACCAAAGGAGGAGTCCTTATAAGGACAGCGTCTTAGCAAAACAGACGAGCCAGAAGCCAACACTGAGCAAATAAACCGCCAGAGGAGATGGGCACAAAGGATAACTCGCCGGCCAATCCTCCAGCTGACGTCATAGACACACACGCTTATATAACCAGTCAGCGGTAGGACTCACCCGTAAGAGCACAGACAGAAACAGGATACACCCACAAAAACCGCGGATCTCAACTCTAACCAATGCTGAAGAAGCAGGTTGAACGAGACCGAATTTGGAATATTTGTTTTTGAATCAAGCAAGCAAGCTGTACAATCTCCAGAACCAAAATTTTTTTGTTGTGTGTTCATAATGATAAGGTTGTATGCTAAATCTCATAATTTTCCCCCAGTTGGTTACTGAGTTATGGATATTTTATACGGGGCAAAACATTTGTGAACACACCATAGCAAGTTAATCAGATCGTTCATTTCCCTTAACTCCAACATGTCCCAGAACGAAGATCACTCAACGAACAACAGACCACTGCAGCGATTCAGTCCACTGTCTACGTACATATCCCGCTTAGATCTTTCTGATCATGCGCATTGAATCACTTAGGAGACAAATATGCGTATAATTCTGTTAATCCACGAGACATGTGAAGATCATGACACACAAATCCAACGTTTAGGTCTTCATAACCTACAAGAACAATACAAGATGGATATATTGAAAACGTTATGTTGTGCAAACAATAACTCACAAAATGTGGGATACATTTTTAATGACTGTGCAGTGTTTGAAAATAGTGCCAGTCCAAGTTTTGTATTTACCCTCTGTAAAGTTCACGCAACATAATAGGTAAATGTAAAACTTGAACCGGCAATATTTTCAAACACTGCGCATGATCAGAAAGATCTAAGCGGGATATGTACGTAGACAGTGGACTGAATCGCTGCAGTGGTCTGTTGTTCGTTGAGTGATCTTCGTTCTGTCAGTAAAAATACACCGTATGTAAATAAAAAAAAATTTTTTTTTTGGGAGGGGGTGGGGGGGGGGCATATCCCTTACAGGACGTTGCAGTCAACATCAGCATTTTTCAGCTGCTGTTGACACACTAGGCTAGACTACGCTCAGTAGTTTGCCATTGCTTTCTGAGCGACCGGTTCATATACCCCGTAAGTTACCAACGCGGCGAGACCGCTATCGATTCTCGCGCAGGTTTCGTTACTCACGAGAATATACAGGATTACGGAGAAAGACGTTAACACCTATGCCAGGGAGACCGGCTAACAATGCACAAATAGCAATGCACAACCGTATTAAACCACCGAATGATGAACAGTTGCGCAACATCCGAGGACAGGAAGTGTGTTTGGGCAATGTCTGTTCTCATTAAATTACAGGATCGGTCCCCATTACCTGTATTCAGGTAATCTTTTAACTTTAAAACATGGGGGAGGTGGGTGGGTAAAAGGAAAGAGCATTGACTTCATTGCACCGGGTTTTATCCCATATAGCTCGGTCTCTTACCGCATTGCGGCCTGCCGAAATCCTCACACAAAGCACCTCATAGCTCTAGCGACGACCCCCAGGAGTCACCGTGGCGAAGAGGTTCGCCGCCTGCCTCGCGCTTTGGCGGTTGTGAGTTCGATTCCGGGCCACGTCGCTCAGTTAACAGTTGAATGAGATGTTTACATAATCCACTCAAAACAGCAGTCCGCCAAACGATCTTTGCTGCCGTACCGTAAGGCCACCCCTTTATCACTTTCATCCGCGAAAGAATTATTGTCACAGGAGGCCAGAATCCATCACAGACGGCCGTGTTTGCGCTTCTCGGCAACTTCTGGCAACGTCATACTCACAGGCAACAGAGCCGTGGAAATATGAAATTGTGTGATTGCAATCAGTAACATTTTACTACAAGCCAGGGAACGATGAGGTGAGTGATACTATGCTTTTACACATTTCATTGAACGGGATGTTTAGTGAGAGGTGGGGGGTTTCATTCTAAACAGTTATGCTGCTTACATAAGACAATGGGGGACCGGGGGAAGCACGTGAGCTACTCGATGTATCTCATCATCACACGTGTGGTTTTCTTGTAAGCCGACAATGATTCTGTCATTCTGATTTACATCCATAGAACAATAGAACTCTGGTAAATGCTACAGATATCTTTCTTTTATGTTAATTCTTTTTTGTTCCTCCTGTCCTTCTTCTGTTGCTTCTTCTTTATCCTTTGTTGTCAGTTTCTCTTTCTTTTATTTTCTTGCTTTATTTCTTTTCCTTCTTCTTCTTCTTCTTCTTCTTCTTCTTCTTCTTCTTCTTCTTCTTCTTCTTCTTCTTCTTCTTCTTCTTCTTCTTCTTCTTCTTCTTCTTCTTCTTCTTCTTCTTCTTCTTCTTCTTATTCTGTTTCCTCTGCTATTTCTTCTTCCGCTTCTTGTTCTTGTTCTTGTTCTTGCTCTTGTTCTTGTTCTTCTTCTTCTTCTTCTTCTTCTTCTTCTTCTTCTTCTTCTTCTTCTTCTTCTTCTTCTTCTTCTTCTTCTTCTTCTTCTTCTTCTTCTTCTTCTTCTTCTTCTGTCCATTACTCACTATCGTAGCTTCTGCCCTCAATGAATCCACACCAAGACATTCTATCTTGTGCTATCTCCTATAGCTCGCTGCATGTCCTCCACATAACATACATCTCTGTCTATAACCCTCTTCTCCACGTGTGTTACATCTCCCCCTATATCGTATGCTCCGTGGGTTCCAGCGAAGAAACTGTCTACTTAAGCTATTTGTAGATTTTCTTCCTATTTGTCCTACCTATCGCCATTGTCTTTCTCTATCTCACTGTTCACTGTAATGCGTCTTGTTATCTGTCAAAGCTCCTCATTAGTGATTCTGTTACACCATTTCAACCCTTCTATTCTCATCACCAACCAAATAATACATCGTTATCGTTTGATGCTCACTCCCTGGCCAAGGTGTTACGCACGCAGTTCGTAATCCCGCATACCGCGTTCGAAACACAGCTGCGGGCGACCACCTTGCGCTGGTTTTTGACCAAATGATATGGGTGCCGGTCGGTATGAAAGCAATAAAAAGCTTCTGAACCTAAACTTGCCAAGAGATCACAAACAGCACAAGATGCTAGGGTTGACTGTGGCGACATGTAAAGGATATGTAAGTAACTGTTATGTATAGTTATTAGTTATTGTGTTAATTATTCTTCTTCTGCTGCGTTCATCCGGCGTGTTTTTTGTTTTATTTCGGACGTAGTTGCGTTGTGCCTGTTTACCGCAGAGCTGCGATACTTACGCCTTTCGGCCGAAACATCCAACTTCTACATGTCATGTTTTTGAACCGCATAGAAGTAGTAATGTACTGATTAAACCTCAGAGTTGCGTACTGTAAGGTTTCCCAGAACTACGGAAGCCCCTCACGTCATTTGCCTTCTTATTTTAATATCCCTATCTGCTCCTCTATCTTTTCCTGTTCTGCTTCATAAATCGGTGTATGATTCCGTCTCTCGAAATGTCCTTTCATAAATGGAGTCTGGATTATCGTTTGCTTCATTCTCTCGTTATCTTTGTCTTTTCCCTATGAACGTTGGGACCTAGTGTGATTTTAGTGTGTTTCTGATTGTGTGTGTGCGTGAGACGCGAAGACAATATCGTCAGCGATGTCCCTATTATCCAACTGTTTCAACAGAGCTGACATCGAGGCTAGCGAACATTCTCTCATCTAAGCCCAATCTCCGACAAAGTGGCTGAGTGGTGGTGTGTAAGTCGTCTTACTGGGTCCACGCTCAGCAACAGAGACTGTGTGAGGGTTGGGTAGCTTAAGCCCATAACTAAGTAGCCCTGAGGAAGAGCTGACTCCCTACCATGAATTGGGCACGAAGAAGACAATGATGTCTACTGGTGCATAGGGAAGCGCCGATGCAAAGGCGGCGACAGAAACGAACGGCCACGGAAAAAGCTGGTTTCTCACGGCCGAAGCTGCTAGGATATGTGTGAGGGCACGAAGCATCGGGTGCACGATGTTTTCCTCGCCGAGGGCGGGGTGGCTTGGGAGCAGAAACCTTGCGCATGTGTAGGGAACAGTAAAAAATGGATGCATCGAATGTCTCAAAGCAGGGTACGAATATACAGCAGGAGAAAGACACCAGGAGTCATGACCCTGGCGGGGCCTTTCCCGGAGTGTTTCGTAATGGTAAAGGACCGAAACATTCGGGGAAGGATCTTCAGACGATCGTAAACCCCTTGTCGTGCTTGCAACTCGGCGAAGATTTTAATCACCCAGCGTTAATCTAATCGAATTTCTTTGGGTTGTCTTACCTGTCTTCATAATCCAGTATGTGGTCAAGTGAAATAATTCAGATGACAAAACGCATACCTGTCGCAGCCATGTTCAGACATTAAATGTACCTGTAAAGTTTCCCTCGCCGAGAACTATATGTTACGTGGCTTTATTATATGGCTTATTACTGATGATATTTTACATTGTATATACTGAAATCTATTATGTTCTTATGGCTACAACCTAATAAGGTTTAGCAAACCGGTATGGAATTTACTTGATCATAGAAACATATTGCTCATTTTTCTTATCGCTCGCTCGATTTGAACTCAAGCGTACTTCATTCATACTACTTCTAGTAACACTGGACTGAATTTTGCGTGTGGATTAGCTTCCCCTATTACCAGTCTCCTTCGCCATGAGGCGAGAACTCCAGAGTGCTTGTAATTTACGTCATCAAAGCAAGGGCGAGATGTCAGCATTTTAGTCCAACTATCCGGTGTAGGGGTTGAACCCCTTACCTCGGCATCAGCACACCTGATGTTTAATAACGCGCGTTATTATCCATTCTGCCATGCTGATCGCCATACTGCTCATGAATCGAGGAGGAAATTGGAGGAAAGCGACAGTCACAGGCTCTGGAACCTCAATTGCCGCTCCCCACGACGCCTAACGGCACAAGTGAAAGACAACAACAAAAAGCTTACGGCCGCAAAGGTCTTAATCCTGCACTGGTCAGAGGCTTTGATTAGCACGTGCAGAAGGAAGAGTAAACAATAGGAGAGAATAGCGTCTTCTCCGCTGCTCTAGGGAAATCACAGTGAGAGCTGACCCAATTATCTCGTTACCTGATTGCTTAACTAAAGTTATATTAAACTTACATTTTCGACTTCCAGTTGATATCGTGGCATGGCTGTTGATACAGTGACACTGACAGTTGATATCGGGACACTGACATTTGATATCGTGATACTAACACTTGATATCGTGACACTGACAGTTGATATCGTAACACTGACAGTTGATATCGTGACACTGGCAATTGATATTGTGACACTGGCAGTTGATATCGTAACACTAAAAGTTGATATAATGACACTGACAGTTGATATAGTGACGCTGACAGTTGATATCGTGGCATTAGCAGTTTATATAATGACACTGACAGAATATATAGTGACACTGCAGTTGATATCGTGACACTGCAGTTGATATAATTACATTAACAGTCGATATAGTGACAATGGCAGTTGATATAATGACACTGACAGTTAATATCGTGACACTAGCAATTGATATAATAACACTGACAGTTGATATAATGACACTGACAGTAGATACAGTGACACTGGCAGTTGATATCGTGACACTAGTAGTTGATATAATGCCACTGACAGTTAATATCGTGACACTAGCAATTGATATAATGACACATGATATGTTCAGTTCTCTGACACGACACGATCAATTATATGACATGACACAATCAGTTATGTGACAAGACACAATCGGTTATGTGACATGACACAATTAGTTATGTGACATGTCACAATCAAGTGTGTGACATAATACAGTCATTTATGTGGCATGACACACTCAATTACGTGACATAATACAATCATTTATGTGACATGACACAATTAGTTGTGCTATTTGATACATTGCCTATATGCTTTTCTGTTCATGCAATATGCCCAATGCATTTCCACACAAACTCCAATTTTACTATTATTATCAAGAAAAAAGAAACAACGATAATATTTTTTTTTGTAATGATACCTAAATGTGATTTAGGATCGGCTAGCCTCTCCCAGGAGGGGTGAAGAGCGAAAATTAGTAGCCTGCCGATGACCCGCAGACTACACAAGTCAACCCCCACCTCCACGTGGTGCAGACCGGGCAACCATGACCGCGAGGTCATGGGCTAACGGGGCTATGGCTCGCCATAGGGGATGGACTCCCTGTGGTCAGATTAGTGTCCTAAACCTGCGACTGGCCTAGCAAGCCGGCAGGGGATCTTCATACTGCTCGTAGAAAAACTAAGAAGTATAAATGGACTGACCCAAACGGCTATCGACCCGGCAATGTTAACGAACTACGAGATAGATCAGCGATTCAAAAAATAGGCACAATGAACGTCTGTGGTTTCAATAGTAAAGAAGAAGAGCTTATAGAAACAATGGAGAAGAGGAATATTGGTCTGATGGGAATAGCGGACACCAGAACAAAAGGGAAAGGATGCAAGGAGCTCCACCGCAGTTACACGTTTGTTTACTCTGGAGTAGAACAGCAAGAAAGGGCAAGACACGGTGTGGGAATAGTCATCGAACCACAGCTAGCAAGAGCAATACTAGAAATAAAATATATATCAGAAAGAATCATAACAGTGAGAATAAAAGAACAAACAATCACAACATATGTACAGATATACGCACCATGTAATGCAAACAATAATGAGCAAGAATGTGAGGACTTCTACGAAGACATACATGATGTGCTAAATAAAATAGATAAGCAGGACAACATCATAGTTATGGGAGACTTCAATGCAAGACTAGGACATAACAGAGGGGGCATAGAAAAACACCTGGGAGCATTTGGAGATCAGCAAAATGAAAGGAATGATAACGGAAGTAGACTGATAGAGCTTTGCAGCCAACACGATCTCTATATAACAAACACATTCTATAAACATAAAGATTCGCAAGTATACACCTGGTATAAATGGAACAATCTAGATACTAAAAGCCAAATTGATTTTATATTAACAAGAAATAACAGAAAGAGAAATATATTAGATGCAAGAGCAGTGCCCAATTTCAGTATAAACACAGATCATAAAGCAGTCGTTGCCACAATAAGAACCATTAGAAGAAGAAAACAAAAAGCAGGAAAATACATGCCATGCGAATCAGTAAACTTAAAAAACCTTAAAGACGAGGCAGTAAGGGAAAATTATGAGAAAGAACTAACTGAACTCTTTGTAAAATTACCTACGGAAAGAAAAACAGTGGAAGAAGAATGGGAGACGTTCAAATCAAGCGTTTTAAATACTGCAAAAATAACATGCGGAACCACGAAAAAATGCAAAACACGGATAAAGAAAATAACAAGTTGGTGGAACGCAGAAGTAAAGAAAGCGGTAAAAGAAAAAAAGGAAAAATATAAAAAGTGGTTGAAGAGCAAACAGGAATGTGATCTCATAGAATACAGAATATCGAGAAGACATGTGAGTAGAATAGTAAAGAGGGAAAAACAGAAAGACTGGGAAGAGTATGGAGAAACCCTAAATAAAAACTACAAGGAGGCAACCAGAAACTTCTACAAAAAGATAAGTGCAATGCGAACCAGAGGAGTACCCTTTGACCCAACTGAAATAATTAACAGCGAAAATGGAGAACCAATAAGTGAACAAAAACACATCCTAATAAGATGGAAGCAGTATTTCGAACAACTTCTCAACATCCCATCAGATGTCACAGGAATTCAAGAGACCTACACAGATGTCACCGAGGAACTAGAACCAGACATACTAAAAGAAGAAATTATAGAAGCCATCAGATTAGCCCCATTGAACAAATCACCAGGACAGGATGAAATACCAAATGAACTAATTAAAGCAGCAAGGGAAGTAGGAACAGCTTGGCTACATAGACTATTCAACCATGTTTGGGTAGAACAACAGACACCACGAGACTGGGGAAACGCCATAATTATCCCAATTTGGAAAAACAAAGGCAGCAAAAGAGATTGCACACAATACAGAGGCATTTCACTGTTGAGTCATACTGGGAAAATATTTTGCAAAATTCTTGAAAAAAGATTACGAACTACTTTAGAACCCCAGCTAAGCGAAACGCAGCTTGGATTTAGGAAAAACAAAGGATGCACAGACGCCATTTTTGCTCTTAGACAACTTATAGAAAAATCAATTGAATTCAATGAAACACTCTACTTAGCCTTTGTTGACCAAGAAAAGGCATTTGATAGGGTAGATAGAAACAAGCTGTGGGAAATCCTTAAACAATATGGAGTGAGTACACATCTAACAAACCTATGTAGAAGTTTATACGACAACAGTGAATGCATAGTGAGAGCAACTGGAGGACACTCAGAACCCTTCACCATAAGATCTGGAGTACGACAAGGTTGTGTCCTGTCCCCTCTCTTGTTCATAACATATATAGACAACATATGTAAAGAAACCAGCCAAGCAGAGACAGCAAGAATACCGCATGACGAGAACACAGAAGAAGAACCATCTGCAAATCTAACCATTAGAGAACTCCTGTTTGCGGACGACCAAGCACTAATAGCAAAATCAGAAGCTGAATTACAAGACCACATGAATAGTCTAAACGAAATGTGTAGGGAACATAACATGAAAAGAGGACGAGATCGAAAATAGGTGCAATAAGGCAAATCAACTCATTGGACAAATGGCACCAATACTAAAGAACAAACATGTATCAATAACTACTAAGAAAGCACTTTACAACACAATCTTCCTACCAACTCTGTGCTACCAATGCCAAACCTGGACAATGACAGAAAAAGAGAAAAGAAAAATCACAACAACAGAAATGAGGTTCCTGAGAAGAATACTCAACGTATCAAGAAGAGATAAGATCAGAAATGAAGAAATCAGGACTAAAGTGGGGGTTAAAGCTGCTCTAGATTTTATTAGAAAGCAGCAAGTCAAATGGTTTGGCCATGCAAGTAGGCTACCAGTCAACAGCATGCCACAACAGGCAATGACGTACAGACCAGATGGAAACAGAGGAAGAGGCCGACCACGTAAACGCTGGACGGAGGGAATAACAGAATCCATGGGAATGTCGATATACGAAGCCCATAACCGGGCACTCTCACGAAGTTTATACTTCACCTCGACACCGCAAGGTACAAGAGGAACATGATGAGATGAGATGAGACCTAAATGTGAGGTAAGAATAGAAGAGAAAATGTGTAACGAATCTGATCAATTTACATATCTAGGGACAAATATAACATCAGATGGAAGATGCACGCCACAAGTTAAGAGCAGAATAAGGCAAGCAAAAGCTGCATTGCGAGAGTGGAAATGCAATAAATCACTGTCACTGAATGTAAAAATCAAAGTGCTGAAATGCTGACATGTCATGTAGAACCTGTTGTGCTGCAAGGCAACGAAGCATGGAACTTAAATGAACAAATTACGAAGGGCTTAGAAGCAATGTGGTTCCTGCGGCAAATGTGGCGATTTCTTTGAATTGTCAGAGTACCTAACAACGAATGCCTGGAAGAGGCTTTTAAAATTGAATATTATATACAAAAATAAGAAAGAGACAAACAGCGTTCTTTGGTCATGTGATGAGAAGAAAGACATTGAAGAACATCGTGACAACTGGAAAGATCAGTGGGAAAAGAGTCAAAGGCATACCGAGAGAAATTATGCTGGATGGACTGCGGTGGTGGCATGGAAAAATATCACCAGCAGAGTTGATCTAGAGCAGTGATTCTCAACCTCTTTTGGCCCAAGCCCGCCTTTACCATATGTTCAGAACGTCATCCCCCCCCCCTTCGAATTTCCTCCCTATAAATCCCCCACCCTTACACAGTATACATAAAAATGGCAGCTAACTTTAATAACACAAACTAGAACAAGTCTAGACATCTACATAAAACGTGATTTGCGGGTTTACTTACGTTATATGGAATGGAAAGAAAAAGCAGCGGCTTTTTCCAATTCATTGTTTCCAATTCATACTTACGTTATAAAACGAACTTCATTAGGGTGAGAAGTACAGAACCGTAAAATATAGAGGGAAAAACGATGTCAAGTAACTGGTTCTTGTATTAATGTGATCTTGAAATAATGTTAATTCCCCTCTCCCCCCCCCCCCCCCCACGCCGGAAACACTAAAATTCCCCTCTGGTGGGTGGACGGTGGGGAATTCCCCACCGGTTGAGAACCACTGATCTAGAGCACCAGGAACCGAGATCTGTGGGAATACATGAACAACAACAAACAAAAAAGCAATTAAATAATAACCGAAGACAATGATAGTACAGAAGGGTGAGCGGGACAACAGAAAATGTAAGTAAAATAGATCAAGGTCACATTTCCTGCTAAGACGAGGTTTGGGTATTTTATACTGGTCCTGCATTTACAGATATCAATCGGCACTCCTAAACTGATTGATTAATATCACAACAGTCGACTTTACTTCCCTGAATTCTTAATGGTGCCCATTTTAGACTGCGTAAAACTGGGAGACAATATGTTGTTAAGAAATGGCCGCCTCGATGAACAAATCTCCACTAGGCCGTTTAACCAAAGCTCCTCAACGACTCACATTAAAGAGAACAGGAATAGGCACAACGTAGGCTTCCTTGAACCAAGAACTGAGTTTACACTTTCCCAGATTTCCCTCCAGTTCTTGTCTAAAAACCAACATGCAATTTATCTAGGGAATTCATAAAACACATGGATCACAGCCCGACCTCCCCCAGATTTCCGCCTTTGACGTGTGGGAGAGAGTAAGCATTTCTTGGCCAGAAATTGAGCCTTCGACGTAATTAGTTCGCTCGACACTCTGGCAGGTCGGGTTGCTCTGTGGAGGGTGCCTAGAGTAATCCCAACATGTTCTTACGTAACCTGCAGCAGTGGAAATTGTGTCGACGTTTTTGTGTGTTGATGCTACAAGAAATATGTGGTTGTCTCCGCGCGTGATAACTTCGCTAGGAGCCAACTAGAGCATAAGTGAATAACGATATCTTGTAGCACCAGCCGACGTCATTAGTGAAAACTGAACTATGATAAGAATAGGAGTAGCTATAAATATATTAAAAGAGAATGAACAAGATAACTAACATTACAAAGATAAATTCTTCTTCTTCTTCTTCTTCTTCTTCTTCTTCTTCTTCTTCTTCTTCTTCTTCTTCTTCTTCTTCTTCTTCTTCTTCTTCTTCTTCTTCTTCTTCTTCTTCTTCTTCTTCGTCTACTCCTCCTTCTTCTTGCCATTGTATCTTTGATGACTGCACTATCAAAGTAGTGCACTGCACCACCTCTGCCTTTGTCTGGGGTTCATTTTTTTTCGCCTATCCTATTACAGGACATCGCTGTCACCACCAGCATTTTACCACTGTTGTTGATTTAATATTAATAGAGGACCAGTATATCTTTCTTCGCCCACTGCACAGAGGACATCCTGTACTACACAGAGGACATCCTGTAGTACACAGAGGACATCCTGTACTACACAGAGGACATCCTGTACTACACAGATGCCATATAGCTAGTGTCCAAGAATTACGTCACAGAAAATAGATGTATATCCTAGAAGCGAAAACCGCACAGAGAAACTAGGAGATAGGTTGTCAACAGAGAGAAACGTCATTCTGACGTCACCGAACAACAGACGGACTTTGTTGGAGTTTGGAATGGCAGGCTGTGCATGAAACTATCAGGACATTCAAACTGGCGAATCAATAGTTTTACATGGACAAAGTGGCTGGAATATGAGTTACAGATAGAAAAGATATTGTAACACACTCATATGAGATGACGCTGAGAATGAATGAACCGACTGCCGAGGAAATTAGTAGAATTCAGAAGAGGCGAGAAATGGACCTTGAGGATAGACAGAAGGTGAATTGAAAAACATATAACGTAAGTCAGAAACAATCAGTTAAAAGGTTTGTAAGAGCTAACATTAATATTTCTGACAATAATATAGTTACCGACCGCCCTGGTAGTCCACCAGGCACGGTACATGTTGAAGAATATTTGATGATATGCCAAGCCGAGTGAGCTGTGTGAAAAATTAAACAGCAATTGATTCGATTATACTCATGTCTGCGATTCGACCTTATTTATTCTTCTGGTTTCAAAACCAAAAGCGCTGTTCAAGTTAATTGATAACGAGCTACAGTTACATTGTTTACAGTTACAGGTACAGTTCAAGGCAACAGAGGACATCCTGTACTACACAGAGGACATCCTGTAGTACAGAGAGGGCATCCTGTAGTACACAGAGGACATCCTTTTGTACACATAGGACATCCTGTAGTACACATTCCGCAGAACACGTTCCTCAATTCGCACAGACAACTACACATGCACAGTGATAAGACAAACAATGGAGGTTTATACAAGTGTTAATTCGGTCTCTCATGTCCCGCCTGTAGAATGGGAATATTCACGAGTATATGCAACACTTTTGGCATAAAACTCAGCGCAAAGAAGTGGAATCCTCCGTCTTTACGCCCCTATTCTTACATGTTCTGTATGTGATCCACCTGTCAGAAACAAGGGAGTGTCGTACATGGGGGAATTCGGACATCATAGGAAAGCTGTCTACACCAGCTTGCACACTTGCTCTCCGGCCCAGGGTTTATATTGTTTGACCCTCTCTGGGCGGTTAAAAGCTGAAAGGTTAAAGGCTGGAGGTCGACTTCATTGTACCAAGTTTTACCACTTCTAGTTTGGTCCTTCTCCACAGAACGACCAGGCGTCTGCCCATACAATCGCACTCCAGGGATACCGAGTGGTCTCCGTACAAACTCCGCAGCTCTACTATTCCGAGTGGACCCCGTACAAAGTCTGTAGCTCCAGCGATACCGAATGGACCCCGTACAAAGTCTGTAGCTCCAGAGATACCGAGTGGACCCTGCAGCTCTAGCAATCCCGAATGGACCCCATACAATGTTTGCAGTTCCAGCGATATCAAGTGCTCCGTATAAACTCCGTAACTTCAGCGAAATCGAGTGGACTCCGTACACACACCGTAGTCCCATCTATACCGAGCGAACGCCGAGAAAACTGCACTCGTGTCCTCAATGTCGTAATCCGAACACGAAACCACGACCTTCAGGGTACGGGGCAGACGGCTTGCGCTGTGGAGGTCATGGGTTCGGTTTTGGCAAGCGTCGTTTAGATCCATCATCATCATCATCATCATCATCATCATCATCATCATCATCATCATCATCATCATATGTCATGCCAAGAGACGTAGGCGCTCGTGTCTCTCTACAAATCTGGACAATAGTGTACTAGTTCACTTGTGTGTCTTCTATGAGTGGCAATCAATACACCTGCATGACGTTTCATGTTTATTCCTTGGTCTAATGCGTTTCTCGTTATCTGATATTTAAAGAGTGTATGTGTTTTAAAATGATTTCGTGCATCGTCCATCTGATATTACAATTGCCTCTTGGTATGTAAAGTTATCCACTTGGTTAAACCCTTTATTTACTGACGGTACTTTTAAGTACCACTCACTTCAAATGGCTATATGTTTACAATCTGATCACGAATCCTGACGGTACTTAAAGGTCTATCTAAAATAACATTGCTTGTTTCCCAGGTAGGTGGCGTGAATGTTTGGAAGCGATCTGGGCATGCGCAATACATTTTCTTTGCGTTTGTACAAGGTTATAGATAAAATAATTCAGGATACAAAGGGTTAATCTATTGTTTGTGTCTTCGTTATTCATAATCATTTTCTCTTCTATTGTTCTATTGTTACAAATGACAACCTCACAAGTGTGATAGAAATTACCACAACCATGCCATTGTCTTGTGACCTGTCAATATTATTGTTAAGGATGTCAAGAGGTTTAAGCACCTAACATCACGTGCAGACGAATACGGTAACGTCATAAGAACACTTTAAAGAATTTTGACACTTTTGACATTTACCAAAGAAGAGCAGAGTTCTGTTATCCGTGTTTTTTCATTCAAGAAAATGACAAGAGTCTTAAGGGGTAGATCCCATTTCTACAACTAGGCGCGTCCACCAGGTGGCGGATGGTGGAGTGGAAATCTATATATCTTGTCCGAGGTTAGCTGGGAATATGTTCAATAAACAACCGTTGACCAACACAGGCGGTGGTCACTGAGAGGAAGCGAGTTGCTTGGTGGGGCAGCTATCTCTTCA
>OY992883.1:120879456-120966956 GCA_963921405.1 Cepaea hortensis
TACTACTACTACTACTACTACTACTACTACTACTACTACTACTACTACTACTACTACTACTACTACTACTACTACTACTATCACCACCACCATTACTGCTACCACCACTAATATTGCTATTACCACCACTACTACTGCTGTTACCACCATCACCACTGTGCTACCACTACTATTACTGCTAACACCACCACACCATTACTACTTCCACTACTACTACTATTTCTACTACTAGAACTACAGCACTAACTACTACTACCACTGCTACTAACACAACCACAACTATTACTGCTACCACCACCACCATCACTTATACTGCTACCACTACCTAAACCATCACCAATACTATTACTATTACTGCTATCACCACAACCATCACCACTACTACTACCTCCGCCACCACCACTACTACTACTAATACTACTACTACCACCACCACAACAACTACTAATGCAACCACACCACCACTGCTACTACCATTATTATTACCACCAGCACTACTACTACTACTACTACCAACACCACCACCACCACAACTACTACTGGTACCACCACCACCACTGCTACTACCACGACTATTACCACTACCACTGCTACTACCACTACTATTACCACCACCACTGCAACTACCACTACTATTACCACCACCACCACCACCACTACTTCTTCTACTACTACTACTACTACTACTACTACTACTACTACTACTACTACTACTACTACTACTACTACTACTACTACGAGATTATAATGCCGAACTTCACTTAACCCGTCTCCCCCCCCCCCCCCCCCCCCCCCCCCCCCCCCAACCCACCCCCGTTCACCACTAAATATTCTCCGAACACAACACAATTCAACGAACAAATCTGCGCAACTGGTGCACCTGTAGCCCCTCCCATCAAACACCGGCCCACGCAAGCCATCCTGCCATTCAATACCAATTAATATGATGGGACACCCAAGACCATTGGCCGCTATGGAACACCGCTTTGCTCAGATTTAATAATCATATCATATGTTCTACCCACTTCATTGCGCAGAGCGTACGGGTCTAGGCGGGTGTGAATTATTTTCTTACGGAATATGATGTATGTGGACCATGCTTCTGGTAGTCATCGCTTCATTTATTGAGTACTTGTTTATATGTGTTTAGTTTCTTATGTTTAGCTGTACTTGTTTGATATGTGTTTAGTTTCTTAGGTTTACCTGTACTTGTTTGATATGTGTTTATTTTCTCACGTTTAGCTGTATTTGTTTATGTATCCTGCCTGCCTACCTGCCTGCCTGCCTGCCTGCCTGCCTGTCTGTCTGTCTGTCTGTCTGTCTGTCTGTCTGCCTGCCTGCCTGCCTGCCTGCCTGCCTGTCTGTCTGTCTGTCTGTCTGTCTGTCTGTCTGTATCTGTGTGTGTGTTTGTGCATGCACGTATGTATCTACGAATGCAGTATACACGTGTGAACATACGTATATTTGTAAAGCATGTGTGTACACATTTACGCACGTTTACAGATATATTTATGAATATTTTATTTATTTATTTGCTTATTTTTGTAATTCAATGTCACATATGTTATTCCTCTGAAATTAAGAGAAAACCTCCACATTCTACGAACAATTTTACGGTAGTAATAAAGCTAGATTTGTTATAGATTTACAAGCTCACAAACTCAGGCCAGTTGTTAGAACATTTGCCTGGATGGGAAGTCGAACCCTTGACCACTAAGCGGATGGGCAAGAATGCTAGCCACGACGCTAGCCACAATGCTAGCCACAACGCTAGCCACAACACTAGCCACAATGCTAGTTAGTCACAATGCTAGCCACAACTCCAGCCACAATGCTAGCCACAATGGTAGCCACAATGCTAGACACAACGTTAGCACAATGGTAGCCACAATGCTAGCCACAATGCTATAAGTTATATTTAGAATACTAAAGTTCTCCGTCAGTTATTTAACTCAAAATAAAGTCCACTAATTGTTAAGAGCACGGATGTCTATCAAAACAACCGGTTTATAGTTGTATTATAAATAGACAATGTACACGAAATAAACTAATTAATTGTCCCGGAACTAGACAATTTATATGAAAACACCTGGTTCTCTCATCATCTCATTATGTTCCTCTTGTACCTTGCGGTGTCGAGGTAAAGTATAAACAGCGGGAGAGTGCCCGCTTATGGTCTTCAGCGTCTTAGTTTTTCTACAAGCAGTATGAAGATCCCCTGCCGGCTTGCTAGGCCAGTCTCAGGTTTAGGACAAAAATCTGACCATAGGGAGTCCATCCCCTATGGCGAGCCATATCGCCGTTAGCCCATGACCTCGCGGTCATGGTTTCCCAGTCTACGCCGCGTGGAGGTGGGGTTGACTTGTGTAGTCTGCGGGTCATCGGCTGGCTACTAATTTTCACTTTTCACTCCTCCTGGGAGAGGCTAGCCGATCCTAACCCTGCTGGCTGCAGGGCCAGGCGCAGTCATCACCTTGTTAACTGGTTAGCTGTATCAAACTAGGCAATCTATATGAAAACAACTGGTTAATTGCATCAGAACTAGGCAATATATATTAAGACAACTGGTTAACTGTGATCAAGTTAGTAATAGATTGATGTAGTTGTGGGTATTTACTGGCTCTCATATTGGAGGCATGGAGATGCGGGGTTACAAGTAAACATTCGGAGAAGCGCTGGAAACACGATGAATACTTTAAAAGGTATTGATATGAACTCATAAAGGTAGAGTAATAAGTAGAGATGACAGATGAAAGAATATAAAAGAGGTCGGCGTGGCCGCGAGGTGTAAAGTGCTGGAGCTTAAACTTGCCGTTGCAAAGGACAGGGTGGGGGAGGGGGGGGGGTTCATTCCCTACACCTTTCAATTCGATTCTAGTTCAGAATGCATTGGCAAACTGCGTAAAGTTGCCTAGGAAATCAACCCGGGGTTGATCACACCGCCCTGCAAGGACATGCGACAGTGTCAGAATATATACTAGGCCCTGTAGAACTGAATGTTGTAGGCACGCGGCGATTCCAACTTGCCCCTCCATATGAAGAGACAGTGCCTCGCTGAAGTAGCATGTATACTTCGAGTCAAGAATAAAAATATGTTTTAGAAGACAAGATGATCGATTTCAATCCAGCATTCTCATCTGCAACAGCCAGCGAAGAGTCCCAATACTAATGTTATAAAACTGTCTGATTATGTGTCCATCAGTCCTTTGCTTGGAGTTGTGAATGCCGGCCAGAACCTTTGGTGACTACCTGCAGCACCATTCTCTCCAGGCCGTGAATTTCTATCTGTTCTTCTGCACTACACATGATCCGAAAGGACACCCACCACATCAGTCTTATCAAGCATGAATGTCCCACAAAGTAGTCCAGACCCAGCCAATATGTCGTAATTATTTAATACTTTAATCAAGTTTGTTTTGTTTATATTATGATTTAGTATATAACCGTTTATGCGTCCCATATAATCTTTCTCTGTCTTCCCAAAACTTTCTCTCCATATATTCTATATCTGTCTTCCCATGTCTCTCTCTCCCCCCGTATATATCCACATAAAACTAATGTCTCTATTCCATCGTTTCTATGATACGACCCACAAATTTCCCCTGTCTTGTCCTAACAGCTGCCATGCACGATCTGGCAACGCCAACTGGTGACAGTACATGTGTGTTTATTGTGCGCCTACGTCATGTCAGTTAACCATTCAGCTAACACTGCTGTCCGTGCTGTGGCCACTGTAATTCACAAGCAATACTCATATTGGTGTACAAACTATCCAATTGCTAGCTTGGTGATAACACATTTGGTTATTCAAATCAAGTCCTACGATTCCCGCCTCACTCTCTATTCCTATAAATGGATAGACGCCTTGCAAACAGCCACAGATCACCAGATACCATTTGTATGACTAATGTATGCGGATTTCAAAATCGTGTTTCCGATTTGCTTAGTGACTACTTTGTGAAAAGATCTTTATATCCTCTGGTATGTTAGGATAGCTCTGCGGTCTAAGCTAACAGCGGGGCTTAGGCTGATATGTGAACTTGGTGGGTTTACAGGAGCCATTGAAACGGTAACCCAAAAATGCCTAGATTTATTTTTACGAGGGCGCCCAAAATACACATTTGGCATTCATGTGAAACAGTATCGCTTCATTGATCTCCCTTGATCTGATGACGCCCGGCAAACGTGAAGTTAACCATACGGCAAATACTAGCGTCGTCCTGATATGTGATAGGTCTATACGGATACTTTGTCAGGTTATTATGACGTGTGGTGACCAACTCACTTCTCCAGGAACTGTCTGAACAAATTTACAATAATGTACGTTAACAGCTGGTATATATTTAAGGCTAGGTCGTTCTGGGAACGAAAGTCAGGGATAAGAATTTCCGCCTTGAAACAGATTCGAACGCCCGACCGTCGCGCCAGCAGGCAAGCGTGCTAGCCGCTCCACCACATGGGATCCCGTTAATTGTCCATGATTCACTTCTATATATCATAAAATAACCTTTATTAATTCAGAGGCAGCGAGTTCAAACCTTACACCGGTCAGGTGGACTGAAATGTTATCTTCTCGCCTTTGACTTGAGGGCGTAAATTACACGTACCTCTTAAGTCAGGGTGGATTCGCCTGATGGCGAGGGACGATGGTAATAAGGAAAGCTAATCCACACGCAAAACATCAGTTCAGTGCACCAGAAGTAATAGCACTTGTATGTACTACGCTGGAGTTCAAAAGCGAGTGAACGAAAAAATAAAATCTCCCTCCGCTTGTAGAGATGAACACAATAATAACCACGGCAATAGTTGCCTTGTGCACAATAATAACCACGGCAATAGTTGCCTTGTGCACAATAATAACCACGGCAATAGTTGCCTTGTGCACAATAATAACCACGGCAATAGTTGCCTTGTGCACAATAATAACCACGGCAATAGTTGCCTTGTGCACAATAATAACCACGGCAATAGTTGCCTTGTGCACAATAATAACCACGGCAATAGTTGCCTTATGCAAAATAATAACCACGGCAATAGTTGCCTTGTGCACAATAATAACCACAGCAATAGTTGCCTTGTGCACAATAATAACCACGGCAATAGTTGCCCTGTGCACAATAATAACCACGGCAATAGTTGCCTTGTGCACAATAATAACCACGGCAATAGTTGCCTTGTGCACAATAGAAAACATGCCAGTACCAAGCTGTCAGGTGGGGCCAGGGAAAGAGTATTACTGTGCTTCGTAGAACCTTTACTTCTGTATGCATGAAAAAATGGACAGCAAACGGACACTCTGAGAGATATCAAATTGTAGTAGTATGTGCAATGAATACCAAAGCAGGAAAGATAAACAAATGAGTAGTCCTTCAACAAACAGATAAAACATGAAAATTATTTAGATAAAAGAGACACGGACATGTAGGATGTGTTGAGATATATTATCATGAGAAATAAACAAGAAAACTTACTGACAACTGGAAAACTCGGTACATCAATAGCCAAGGAAAGAAGAAGAGATAAATACATGGATGGCTTGACCACATGGATCAATCTGGTGACGGAAACATAGCTGATTCAAAACTATTTTGAGCCTGCGAAAGATCGCGAATCTTGGCATGTAACATCTTGATGATGATTGTGGTTCGCCATTACAGGCCAGCTCTTTGAAACTGTCTGTGGATTTTTCCTGATGCTGTCATCTGACCAAACTATCTCAGTATTTACCTTTTCCCGATGTGTCATCTGTCCACACTATCTGATTATTTACCTTTTCCCGATGGTGTCATTGAACAAACTATCTCAGTATTTACCTTTTCCCGATGGTGTCATTGACCAAACTATCTCAGTATTTACCTTTTCCCGATGGAGTCATCTGACCAAACTATCTCAGTATTTACCTTTTGCCGATGGAGTCATCTGACCAAACTCAGTATTTACCTTTTCCCGATGGAGTCATCTGACCAAACTATCTCAATATTTACCTTTTCCCGATGTGTCATCTGTCCACACTATCTCATTATTTACCTTTTCCCGATGGTGTCATTGACCAAACTATCTCAGTATTTACCTTTTCTCGATGGTGTCATTGACCAAACTATCTCAGTATTTACCTTTTCCCGATGGAGTCATCTGACCAAACTATCTCAGTATTTACCTTTTCCCGATGGAGTCATCTGACCAAACTATCTCAGTATTTACCTTTTCCCGATGGAGTCATCTGACCAAACTATCTTAGTATTTACCTTTTCCCGATGGTGTCATCTGACCAAACTATCTAAACATTTATATTTTCCCAATGTGTCATCTGACCAAACTACCTCAGAATTTACCTTTTCCCGAATGTGTCATCTGACCAAGCTATCTCAGTAGTAACCCTTTCCCGATATGTCATCTGACCAAACTATCTAGGTATTTAAATTTTCCCGATGTGTCATCTGACCAACTATCTAAATATTTATATATTTTATTTATATAATTTATTAATATTATATAAGCATAGCCTTACTCTTTTTCTACGAGGTGGGTCATTTATCCACATGGGTTCTGTCCTGCACAGCATGCTCTCTACTTTCTTCTGTTTCCGTTTTCATTCAATTTTTTTAAGAATGCTTTTTGTATGCTTCTCGTGGGTGACAGGTCAAATCAGCCGGTAAAACAAGCAGTATTGTTGTTCTGACTACAAATTAACTGTATTTCAGACATAAGAGTTGATTGTTAAATTAATAGCAACCACTATTAACAGTAGCCGATGTGTGTACCAACCTTCAATTCATGGCGATGCAATGAAGAAATAGGCTTTCGTAATCAGCTTGACTCGTTGGGACATTCTTTCTTTGTTTCCGCTACGTGTGTAATGACAAGAAAATAAATCAGAGACTTAGTACTATTAAAGAAATGCACAGGAAACACGATGATATAGTTCCCCGGCCTTGAAATAAAATTAAGAGTGTTGAATTACATGGAGTATTTATTGATCCATCATGATACCTCTATTTGAGATACCCAGTGTTCACACTACCCGGGGTGTAAATGTTTCCATCAAGGTACCTCTACATAAAATACTAAGATAGTTAGACTCTACGGAGTGTTGATGTTTCCATCAAGGTACCTCTACATAAAATACTACGATAGTTAGACTACACGGAGTGTTGATGTTTCCATCATAGTACCTCTACATAAAATACTAAGATAGTTAGACTACACGGAGTGTTGATGTTTCCATCATAGTTCCTCTACATAAAATACTAAGATAGTTAGACTACACGGAGTGTTGATGTTTCCATCAAGGTACCTCTACATAAAATACGAAAGGGGGGGGGGGTGAGTGGTCTCGGGGTATGGTGTCCGCCTCGAGTGCTGGAGGTCCCGGGTTCAGGCCCCGGTGAGGACCGGGATTTATTTAAAAAATCCACCTGGACTTCCAGTAATAAAATTTCCCCTGGTCTCTGGGTAGTGAGATCGGACACCCGTGCGTATTGTTGCGCACGTGAAAAATCCCTTGGCAGTTGGAAATCGAAAAAGAGTAGCCTAACGGCGTTGCCCGGGCAAAATTTCGAGTTAAAAATCTACCCAAAGTATTTCAGGATCATCGCCTATGCAACGGAGTTCGTGCATTGAGCTGAGTTTCTCCAGACTCAGGTTTGAGTTAGGAGGAAAACGGAGCACCTATGGGTTAAACCGTTTGCCGTGATGTTGATCCAACGACTAAACTAACTAAACTAAAATACGAAGATAGACTGCAGGGACAGTTGACATTTCCATCAGGGTAACTCTGCATAAAATACTAAGATATATGACACAGAGTGTTGATGTTTCCTTCATGGTACATTTACATGAAATACTAAGATAGTTAGACTACAAGTGGGGGTTATAGCAGCGCTAGATTTTATTAGAAAGCAGCAAGTCAAATGGTTTGGCCATGCAAGTATGTTACCATTCAACAGCATACCACAACAAGCAATGATGTACAGACCAGATGGAAACAGAGGAAGAGGCCGACCACGTAAACGTTGGACGGAGGGAATAGCAGAGTCCATGGGAATATCGATATATGAAGCCCATAATCGGGCACTCTCACGATGTTTATACTTCACCTCGACACCTCAAGGTACAAGAGGAACATGATGAGATGAGATAAGATGAGAGTTAGACTACACGGAGCGTTGATGTTTCTATCATGGTAACTTTACATAAAATACTAAGATAGCTAGACTACACGGAATGTTGACTGATCCATTGTACTTCTACATAAAACACAAATATAGTTAGGCCACACGACGAAGTGTTGACTGGTCCATGGGAACTCTACAAAAAATACTAATATAGTTAGACTACATGGAGTGTTTACTGATCCATGGTACTTCTACATAAAACACTAATATAGTTAGACTACACGGAGTGTTGGCTGATCCATGGTAATTCTACATAAAATCTAATGTAGTTAGACTAAACGGAGTGTTGGCTGATCCATGGTAATTCTACATAAATCACTAATATAGTTAGACTAAACGGAGTGTTTACTGATCCATGGTAATTCTACATAAATCACTAATATAGTTAGACTACACGGAGTGTTGGCTGATCCATAGTAATTCTACATAAATCACTAATATAGTTAGACTTCACGGAGTGTTGGTTGATCCATGGTAATTCTACATAAAACACTAATATAGTTAGACTACACGGAGTGTTGGCTGATCCATGGTAATTCTACATAAATCACTAATATAGTTAGACTACATGGAGTGTTGGCTGTTCCATGGTAATTCTACATAAATCACTAATATAGTTAGACTACACGGAGTGTTGGCTGATCCATGGTAATTCTACATAAAACACTAATATAGTTAGACTACACGGAGTGTTGACTGATCCATCATGTTCATCCTAAGACACCAGATTGGGTGATGGATTTGTTTGTATTTTATTTGAAAACATAGGTGTCTGTGGTCCTATTCTCAGCGAGAATAGAATACTACCACCTCACCTCACCCCCTACAAGAGCGACGCCTGGATCATTAACGGATGCCAAGCTTGAATGTGACCATTCGGAAGTCACTGTTGGTCAACATTAGAATGGCGCTAACAACACAATATAAATATGACTTATCGGCTTGTAGTTCAGATACTTATATCATTATTTTTAATTGGCATTGATGGACATTCATAGAAGGAAGACACGGAATGTGAATTAGACAAGAGGTGGGGTTGCAAAGAAGTGTGACATCCGTTCTATTGGTTGGAGGGTGTAGAGTTCGAGGTCAGCAGTGGTTAGACTTTCCTTCCCAAAGGCGTGATCTGGCTCTTGATAGTTATCACCTAGACTGATCGAATAAGGGCGGAGAATTAGGGGGTCCTATAGCACGCACTTGGGAGATTGGGAGTCATGAAGAATGTATAATATAGACAAACGTTCTTGAAATGTTGTTAAACAAATTATAACACCTACCCATAGAGGAATGTTAAATTGTATGTGTAATTCTGGTACTTCACAACCACTAAAGAAGCAAACATATCCATTTGTTTGATTAATTGATTGATTGATTAACTGACTGGTTGACTGATTGACTGATTGATTCATCCACAGAGGCATGCTGGTCCTGTAGTGCGTGTTGCTGGAGCCTAAGAAGGAGTATGTTGAGGCCGATCGTGACCGTGGCCAAGGTCATCCTTGTATTTCTGAACATCTGGGTGCTGGCTGTCGTCCTGGTCGTGTCTCTGGGTGAGTACGTCTCCGTGTGGTTGTTGTTCTCTGGGTGAGTACGTCTCCGTGTGGTTGTTGTTCTCTGGGTGAGTACGTCTCCGTGTGGTTGTTGTTCTCTGGGTGAGTACGTCTCCGTGTGGTTGTTGTTCTCTGGGTGAGTACGTCTCCGTGTGGTTGTTGTTCTCTGGGTGAGTACGTCTCCGTGTGGTTGTTGTTCTCTGGGTGAGTACGTCTCCGTGTGGTTGTTGTTCTCTGGGTGAGTACGTCTCCGTGTGGTTGTTGTTCTCTGGGTGAGTACGTCTCCGTGTGGTTGTTGTTCTCTGGGTGAGTACGTCTCCGTGTGGTTGTTGTTCTCTGGGTCAGTATATATCTGTCCAGTTGTCGTCCAGGTCGTGTCTCTAGTTGAGTACATACAATTGGTTTCTCATAAGTCTTTAGCCTGACCATGAAGGAGTAGGCGGAGAAAACTGAAATTTGGCACAGTGCTTATTCCTTCTCAATGTAGCCACCACTTGAATTTATGCATTTCTGCCATCTCTATGTGACCTTGGAAAGACCTTAAGAATAAAACAACCTATTTTTCGAACTAACCCAGTTATCATAAGCCAGTATGACATCTTCGTCACTGTCAAAACGATTTACTTTCAGCTGGTTATTTTTTAAGATTTGGAAAAAGAAAAAAAAAAGTCTGATGTAGCCAAATCTGGAGAATATGGTGGGAGTGGGAAAATGTCAATATTCAAGTCGTTGACAGTTTGCAGCACAAGCAGTGCTCTATGGGAAGGCGCGTTGTCTTGAAGCGAAGGTTGCATTTGCGTACGCGCTATCCCTCGTTTTCTGGTCACAGACTTTCTTAGATTGATAAGGAGATCTGCATAGTACTGTCCATTAACCGTGTTGCCATGAAGCATGTAATCTTTCAATATGACACATTTGACGTCCCAAAAAACAGTCAGCATCACTTTTCTTGCAGATTTTTGTGCTCTTGGATTGACGTGTGTTGGCGAGCCCGGGGTTTTCCACTGCATGATGGCAATTTTGGATTCTGGGTCATAATGGTGAACCCAAGTCTCATCTACCGTCACCATGGTCGTCGACATGTTTTTCGACCGTCACATGCTGAGTAACTGGCCACAGCAATCAACCCATGTTTGTTTCTGTTCACATGTCAGGGGGCGCGGGACCCAGCGGGTACACACTTTTCTCATGTTCAGTCTGTTGTGTAAAATTCTAAAAACTGTACTCTTACTCAGTTTTGCTGAACCCGATATCTCTGCAATTTTCTTTTTCTATCCTGATCTATGATTTTCTTCACTTTTGCAGCATTTGCATCATTGCACTCTGAGGACGGTCGTCCTGATCTTGGCAGATCAGCAACTTGGGAACTGCCACACTTAAACTGCAAACACCAATTTTTTTTACAGAAGCACACGAAGGAAAGACTTCCTCGAACACTAGCTCCATCTCCCTGTGTATTTCTGTAGATGTTTTTCCCTGTAACATCAAGAATTTTATCACAGTCCTGGCGTCTGATTTCTCCATTATTCTGACAAACCGTTGTGTGTGCAGATTTGGTTAATAGGGTGTGTTGTGCCATGCACCATGTCGTAGTAGTAGTAGTAGTAGTAGTAGTAGTAGTAGTAGTAGTAGTAGTAGTAGTAGTAGTAGTAGTAGTAGTAGTAGTAATAGTAGTAGTAGTAATAGTAGTAGTAGTAGTAGTAGTAGTAGTAGTAGTAGTAGTAGTAATAGTAGTAGTAGTAATAGTAGTAGTAGTAGTAATAGTAGTAATAGTAATAGTAGTAGTAGTAGTATTAGTAGTAGTAGTAGTAGTAGTAATAGTAATAGTAGTAGTAGTAGTAGTAGTAATAGTAGTAGTAGTAGTAGTAGTAGTAGTAGTAGTAGTAGTAGTAGTAGTAGTAGTAGTAGTAGTAGTAGTATTAGTAGTAGTAGTATTAGTAGTAGTAGTAGTAGTAGTAATAGTAGTAGTAGTAGTAGTAGTAGTAGTAGTAGTAGTAGTAGTAGTAGTAGTAGTAGTAGTAGTAGTAGTAGTAGTAGTAGTAGTAGTAGTAGTTGTTGTTGTTGTTGTTGTTGTTGTCTCACCCGATTTCGAATTCAAATATTGCATAAATATTTCGATATCAAACACCTTTCAGATAAAACGGCAGAAATTAAATGCACGTTGTTATATTCAAAGCAAGAATGTCGTGCACGCAAAACAATAAATTATACTGAGCGACTATATCCTTGTTGTGACGAGACATTTTTAACAGTTAGACTCATTAAATGTATTTTAATTCTAAACATATGATAGTTTCACGCATGGATAATCTATTATATGTGCCGCCTACGTAGGATAAAGACTGGGCGTTCAAAGTGGAGTAAATTGCATTCAAATAACAATAGAATAACGTAATAAAAAACCGATCCGAGTTTATTAAGTGAATATGTGTGCACAAGGTTTGGAGACGCGAATGACGTCATTGCAATAAAATGTTGACAATAATGGAAAGAGTGAAGTGGGTTAGGGGGTAGGGGGGCATGTAGGTTTTTGAGTTGGTGGCTGAGATCAAAGCTTGTCTGCCGACCTTGCGAGTGTGTGTTCGATTCCCAGTCTTAATGAATTTTGTAATAATATTTAATATGGGCTCCCATGTCTAACCAGCCTGAAATGGTGCAGGAAATGTCCTGGCAAGTGAAGTTGATAGGCGCATGACCTGTCCAGCCATGATTGGTGTAGGCAAATATGAGCCTAGCACCGCATACCCAGCATGCTGAAGGTGTGTGGAGGAGGCCTTGGCCTGAAGGTGTGTGGAGGAGGCCTTGGCCTGAAGGTGTGTGGAGGAGGCCTTGGCCTGAAGGTGTGTGGAGGAGGCCTTGGCCTGAAGGTGTGTGGAGGAGGCCTTGGCCTGAAGGTGTGTGGAGGAGGCCTTGGCCTGAAGGCGTGTGGAGGAGGCCTTGGCCTGAAGGTGTGTGGAGGAGGCCTTGGCCTGAAGGTGTGTGGAGGAGGCCTTGGCCTGAAGGCGTGTGGAGGAGGCCTTGGCCTGAAGGTGTGTGGAGGAGGCCTTGGCCTGAAGGTGTGTGGAGGAGGCCTTGGCCTGAAGGTGTGTGGAGGAGGCCTTGGCCTGAAGGCGTGTGGAGGAGGCCTTGGCCTGAAGGTGTGTGGAGGAGGCCTTGGCCTGAAGGGTGTGGAGGAGGCCTTGGCCTGAAGGCGTGTGGAGGAGGCCTTGGCCTGAAGGCGTGTGGAGGAGGCCTTGGCCTGAAGGCGTGTGGAGGAGGCCTTGGCCTGAAGGCGTGTGGAGGAGGCCTTGGCCTGAAGGCGTGTGGAGGAGGCCTTGGCCTGAAGGCGTGTGGAGGAGGCCTTGGCCTGAAGGCGTGTGGAGGAGGCCTTGGCCTGAAGGCGTGTGGAGGAGGCCTTGGCCTGAAGGCGTGTGGAGGAGGCCTTGGCCTGAAGGTGTGTGGAGGAGGCCTTGGCCTGAAGGCGTGTGGAGGAGGCCTTGGCCTGAAGGCGTGTGGAGGAGGCCTTGGCCTGAAGGCGTGTGGAGGAGGCCTTGGCCTGAAGGTGTGTGGAGGAGGCCTTGGCCTGAAGGCGTGTGGAGGAGGCCTTGGCCTGAAGGCGTGTGGAGGAGGCCTTGGCCTGAAGGCGTGTGGAGGAGGCCTTGGCCTGAAGGCGTGTGGAGGAGGCCTTGGCCTGAAGGCGTGTGGAGGAGGCCTTGGCGTGGAGGTGTGTGGAGGAGGCCTTGGCCTGAAGGTGTGTGGAGGAGGCCTTGGCGTGGAGGTTTGTGGAGGAGGCCTTGGCCTGAAGGTGTGTGGAGGAGGCCTTGGCCTGAAGGTGTGTGGAGGAGGCCTTGGCCTGAAGGTGTGTGGAGGAGGCCTTGGCGTGGAGGTTTGTGGAGGAGGCCTTGGCCTGAAGGTGTGTGGAGGAGGCCTTGGCCTGAAGGTGTGTGGAGGAGGCCTTGGCCTGAAGGCGTGTGGAGGAGGCCTTGGCCTGAAGGTGTGTGGAGGAAGCCTTGGCGTGGAGGTTTGTGGAGGAGGCCTTGGCGTGGAGGTTTGTGAAGGAGGCCTTGGCCTGAAGGTGTGTGGAGGAGGCCTTAGCCTGAAGGTGTGTGGAGGAGGCCTTGGCCTGTAGGTGTGTGGAGGAAGCCTTGGCCTGAAGGTGTGTGAAGGAGACCTTGGCCTGAAGGTGTGTGAAGGAGGCCTTGGCCTGAAGGTGTGTGGAGGAGACCTTGGCCTGAAGGTGTGTGAAGGAGATCTTGGCCTGAAGGCGTGTGGAGGAGGCCTTGGCCTGAAGGTGTGTGGAGGAGGCCTTGACGTGGAGGTTTGTGGAGGAGGCCTTGGCCTGAAGGTGTGTGAAGGAGGCCTTGGCCTGAAGGTGTGTGGAGGAGACCTTGGCCTGAAGGCGTGTGGAGGAGGCCTTGGCCTGAAGGTGTGTGGAGTAGGCCTTGGCGTGGAGGTTTGTGGAGGAGGCCTTGGCGTGGAGGTTTGTGAAGGAGGCCTTGGCCTGAAGGTGTGTGAAAGAGGCCTAGGATGTGCGTAACTACCTATCAGAGATCAACAATGTAATCTTCTATCGATCAGACATTTTAGGCGATTGTATGCAGTAGTTTGCCATTGCTTGCTGTACGACCGATGCTCTTACCATTGTTAAAAATATCGCAAGGCGATCTGCTTCCAAGTCGCCTGTAGATGATTTCGGACTCGGTATATGGGATTGTGGAACTCGCTCGCCACCTCTTAGCCACAGCACAGGTGCTGACAGATTGAGGAGAGGAGGTGGAGGAGAAGGAGGGGGATGTGGTGGTGGGGTTGGAAGAGGAGAAGCTGGAGGAGGAGAGGAGTTGGAGGAGAAGGTGGAGGAGGAGGGGTGGAGGAGAGGAAGTGGTGGTGGAGGAGGAGGAGGAGGAGGAGGTGGAGGAGATGGGGGAGGAGGAGGAGGTGATGATGGAGGAGGAGGTGGAGAAGGAAGTGGCGGAGGAAATGGTGGAGGAGAAGGTAGTGGTGGTGGAGGAGGTGGTGGTGGACGAGAAGGAGGTGGTGGTAGAGGAGGAGTGGAGGTGAAGGAGGTGGAGGAAGAGATAGAGGAGGTGATGTGGAGGAAGTGATGGTGGAGAAGGTGGTGGGGGAGGAGAAGGAGGTGGAGGAGGAGGGGTGGAGGAGGAGAAGGTGAGAGGTGGAGGAGGTGGTGGAGAAGAAGGTGGAGGAGAAGAAGGAAGAGGAGAGGAGGATGAGGTGGGGGAGGAGGAAGTACAGGAGGAGGAGAAAGAGGAAGAGAGGAGGTGGAGGACGAGGAGAAGAAAGAGGAGAGGTGGAGTATGAGGAGGAGGAGGTGTAGGAGGACGAGAAGAAGAAGAAGAAGAAGAAGAAGAAGAAGAAGAAGAAGAAGAAGAAGAAGAAGAAGAAGAAGAAGAAGAAGAAGAAGAAGAAGAAGAAGAAGAAGAAAAAATCAAGAAGAGAAGGAGTAGGAGGAGGAGGAAGAGGAGGTGAAACTACGAGAAGGGGAGGAGGGAAAGAAAAAGAAAAAGATTATGTCAAATCGACAGAATGATCACATATTTATACAGAAATCACATCACATTAGTTAGGGATGTATGCGTTTCTAAAGTCTTAGTTTTAAAAAGAAAAAGAAAATAAAAGAAACGGCAAGAAAGGCTCAAAGAGACATTCATACATTCATCTTTCCGACTACATCACAGAGCATTCAGAGCTTGTCAACAACAGAAGAAGACGATGTCTATCTGGCCGTAACGGTGGCTTCCCGTGATAACACCGATATCATGGATCTATAACTGGGGACATGCCAGTTTTCTAATGCAAGTTCAGACACTGAGACATCTCTGTAGTCTTCCCGCCTTTAATGCAACTTCCTTCCATGGGGCGTTGAATTCTGTAGCAACAATTGTCATTGAAATCATGTGACGGAGATTGTAACGGACCGCTGACATATGTCTTATTATGTGCTTCGCCATTCCTGTTGCGTTATTTAACAGTAAAAAAAAACATAGCGTCTTGTGCAAGAAGGCGTCATTTGTTCAGTAGGTGCCCAATATTCTGGGCAGACAATGGTAAAGGCAGATCTGGGTTGAAAAGGGCTAGCTAGAGGGATAGGAAATTGATTATATACGGACACAAAGAAATTTACAGAACTGGGGAATTCCGTGCGTGCACCAAAGCACTTCCTATTATTATTATTATTATTATTATTATTATTATTATTATTATTATTATTATTATTATTATTATTATTACTATTGTGTGTCTATTCTTCTTCTGCCGGCTTCCTGGCCTAGAGGTTAGCAACTTTTCTCCGTAATCTCGTATACTCTCGTAAATAACTTGACGACGGTGAGAATCAGCAGTGGTTCGAATCGCGTCGGTAACTTACGGGCTCAGAAAGCAATGGCAAACTACTGAGCGTAATCTTGCCAAGAAATCAACAATCATCTGAAAGATGCTGATGTTGACAGCGATGTCCTGTAAAGGATATGCAAATATTTTTTTTAATTCTTCTTCTTACTTCTCCTCCCCCACCCTCCTCCTCCTTATCTTCTTCTTCTTCTTCTTCTTCTTCTTCTTCTTCTTCTTCTTCTTCTTCTTCTTCTTCTTCTTCTTCTTCTTCTTCTTCTTCTTCTTCTTCTTTTTCATTATTACCATCATCATCGTTAATAATAACCAACATTCGTGGGCGATCATGCTTCTTCACAAATTGCTATCTTCGACTGCATAGATTAGCGTGTGTATGCGCGCGCGCGCGCGTGTGTGTGTGTGTGTGTGTGTGTGTGTGTGTGTGTGTGTGTGTGTGTTGACTCCCTCCGTACCATGACATAAGGCTTTCAAGAAATTTGTCATTGTCTTCGTCTATCTCTCTTTCCACAAATATTTTCGGTTGTCACAACATCATCATCATCAAGTGCTATGCCAGCTGGCGTAGGCGTTCATGGCTCTCCATAGATCTCGGTCTTTGGTGTTCTGGATCAACTCTGCTGATGACATCCCCCATGCCACCGTCTCAATCCATCCAGCATCATTTCTCTTGGTCTGCCTCTGCCTCTCTTCCCCTCGATCTTTCCAGTTGTCGGGATGTTCTCCAATGCCTCTCTTCTGATCACGTGACCAAAGAAAGCTGTTTGTCTCTTTCTTATTGTTGTATATAATGTTCGAGTTTCATTAGCCACTTTCAGGAAATCGTCGTTAGTTACTCTGGCAGTCCAAGGAATTCGCAACATTCGTCTCTGTTGCTTCCAGGTTCTTCCTAATTTGTTCATTTACATTCGAAGATTCACTGCCATAAAGCAAAACATGTTCTATATAACACTTTAGCACTCTCTTACATTCAATGATAGTGACTTATTGCATTAGATATTTTTCATCAGCTTTTGCTTGCCCTTTTCTGGTCTTAATCTCTGTTGTGCACATTCCGTCTGATGTCACAGCATGTCCAGTTTTTTGTCTTCTCAAGATGAAGCCAAAAAATATATATGACTGTTTCTTTCTGATGTTTGTGATAAGCTGTATTTTTAAATTGAATTATATAAAACATTGTAAAACATACGCAAGTAAGCACGCTTCACTTTAAGAGGAATCCAGAACGTGATGTCTGTCAAAAACCCAGCAACTCGCATTACGTCTGCACCTGAGATAATTAAGAATAATACATTGACAATTAAATTTAAATATTTATTCCGTGACTTGAATTCATTACGTTGTAGGGATGGTCAGGCGCTTGTCGTTGTGACTTTAACGGTTATGGTGACCCGGGGCGTTGCTGTCGTGAGGAGATAGAACAATGCCTGTCGTTTAGATGTCTGAGGTTTTATCCTCGTGGCTCAACTTTCCAGGCGTTGGTATGACAACACAATATAATACGTGATTAAATATGAGGAAATCAAGAAAACATCAAGCAGTTAAAGTTGCCTATACCCATCATATAGAAATGGGAAAAGTAAATGATATAGTAGAAGAGGAGAACGAACGAACTTTATTTCCAGAGAGTCATAAATAGGGCACGCTGGCCCGTAATACATTCGGCCCCTCCAACCATTCATCTTTCCACATCAATTATCTATTCTGCATGTCACATTCACATTCAACAAAAGACATTGTCAAATGAATGATGTAAACATAGAGCAAACATAACCAATTCATATGTCAACGTTATGAGACAGGCACTCAGGCAGGAGGGCACACGTATACATACATACATACACAGACACACACATAATAAAAACATACAAACATACATATATCAACACACACACACACACACACACACACACACACACACACACACTTGGAAGCACACATACACTGTTGTGATGTTATGACCATACACAAACACACAAGTTGTTGTTACGACACAAACAAACACTCAAGTTATTGTTACGACATGTCCATACAGAAAAACGCAAGTTATTGTTACGACATGCCCATACAGAAAATGGCAAGTTATTGTTACGACATGCCCATACAGAAACAAACACGCAAGTTATTGTTACGACATGTCCATACAGAAAAACGCAAGTTATTGTTACGACATGTCCATACACAAGCACGCAAGTTTCTAGGGTTAGAATACACTAATTTTCTGCGAAAGAAACTATTCACGCTAATCGCCCCTTCTCAGCCTTTGTAGAGTTCCATATTCGTAATCCTATATCTAGTGGTTAAAACTGTTGACTGCTTTACACTTTCAGGGGGAAGGACGGCATGGGTCATGACTCCCATGCTTTTTTCTGATGGTGTACGTTCACATATCTACCTTCGAGACGTTTCGTGTGTCACACTTATCCCACACTGACGCCGCTATGTGTATCTGCCCACAACCCATCCCGCCCTCGGCGAGGTGAACATTGTACATCCTGGTAATCTACTAACATTATCACTGCACCGTAACTGACCGCCGGAAAGCCAGCTTCTCATCCCGACCGTTTGCTTCAGTCCTCCCCTCCACTTAGGTGGGTATCTATGACCTACTTGATGGCCTTTGCAACCATGTTGATTTTTCACTCCCCGTTCACAACTTACTGCTTCGCCCTCTTGTACGTTCACAACAGAAGCCAGCTCTTCCCTTGGGTTAATTCTTTTACCACCTTGGGTTCCCCTACCCACGCCTATGCTTCCAGGGCGTAATCCTCTCAGGACGTCTTGCTCCACCACAAGTGGTCGTTGCCGTCGCTTGGCGGCAGAGGTTCAAGTTCGGACTTTTCTGGTCCAGGTAATCACTACTACATTGTGGAGTTTCGATCCCTCTTTAGCGTCCCCAGCTTATGCACCCTGTTTTTACTTGGCGGGGTGGCTCCTGGGTCGCGCGAGACAGCATTGAAAGTTTCGGTCTTACTTAGATTGCTTTTGTTTTGATGAGAGACGTTATTTATATTGCAGATAGAGTCGTGACCTATTTACTGCATGCCCTTTTCGCAGTCATCGCTGCGATTGCTCCATAGCCAGAACTAGGCTTTCTCCGCTGCCTCGCCCAGTCATTTAAGCGCCTGAGTTCTCGCGTTTCCTGTCACACCAGCTGTTTGAGCACGTCGTACGTAGAGTTGAAATCAAGGCCTCTGACGCCTATCTCTGCGGCGAATAGCATGACAGTGTATCCTTTTTGTCTCAGGCTTGCGACCATATCGCTGTACTTTTCCATCCGGTAAATGTGCTGCTCCTCGACCCTTGATTCATACGGGAAAGTTAGTTTGATCAGTTCCAACTATCGAGCCGTCAAATGTTATATCTAGATGGCATCTAACTACACTGAAACTGTGCTTTAGATTGACTATTTTAAAAATGGAACATTCAGGCGTTAATAGTTCCATCATTCAGATTGTTGAATAATAGTTATTAATAATAGAGGATTGAGTTATTATGCTGATTTTATAGCATCATCATTATCAATATGTGGCTTATAGATAAGCGTGGGTGGTTGTAGTTCGCGATCAAATCCAGCCAATACCCTCTTTGGACTATAATAACCTTCAAATTAATATCCTGTTTGTGACTGACTCGGTCACATGATTGTTAATCTGAGCCAGAGATGGACCCCAATATAACTTCTCTTTGAGGTTGAACGGGGTAGGGGTAATGGAAGAATTGAATGGTATTTTCCGTCACACACGATCGCTGGTCGTGGACCAGCTCGGTGTTCTTGTTTCTATTATGTCATGTGATGAGACTATTTATGTATTTGTCTCCCCTCGTTCTTTTCCCACACATCTTGCCAATTGTCACTAAAGTTTTAAAGTGTACGTATCCTCTTATTGTGCTCAACAAGTGACTGCACGTTGAATTTCACACATCCTCCCACCATATCACCACATAGTCAGTCAGTCAGTCAGTCAGTCAGTCAGTCAGGCACTCAGTCAGTCAGTCAGTCAGTCAGCCAGTCAGTCAGTCAGTCAGTAAGTTAGTTAGTTAAGTAGTTAGTTAGTTAGTTAGTTAGTTCGTTCGTTCGTTCGTTCGCTCGTTGGTTGGTTGGTTGGTTGGCTGGCTGGCTGGCTGGTTAGCTAGCTAGCTAGTTTGTTAGTTAGTTAGTTAGCTAGCTAGTTAGTTAGCTAGTTAGTTAGTTAGTTAGTTTAGTTAGTTAGTTAGTTAGTTAGTTAGTTAGTTAGTTACTTAGTTAGTTAGTTAGTTAGTTAGTTAGTTAGTTAGTTAGTTAGTCAGTTAGTTAGTTAGTTAGTTAGTTAGTTAGTTAGTTAGTTAGTCAGTTAGTTAGTTAGTTAGTTAGTTAGTTAGTTAGTTAGTTAGTCAGTTAGTTAGTTAGTTAGTCAGTTAGTTAGTTAGTTAGTCAGTTAGTTAGTTAGTTAGTTAGTTAGTTAGTTAGTTAGTTAGTCAGTTAGTCAGTTAGTCAGTTAGTTAGTTAGTTAGTTAGTTAGTTAGTTAGTCAGTTAGTTAGTTAGTTAGTCAGTTAGTTAGTTAGTTAGTTAGTTAGTTAGTTAGTTAGTTAGTTAGTTAGTTAGTTAGTTAGTTAGCTAGTTAGTTAGTTTAGTTAGTTTAGTTAGTTTAGTTAGTTTAGTTAGTTAGTTAGTTAGTTAGTTAGTTAGTTAGTTAGTTAGTTAGTTAGTTAGTTAGTTAGCTAGCTAGTTAGTTAGCTAGTTAGTTAGTTAGTTTAGTTAGTTTAGTTAGTTAGTTAGTTAGTTAGTTAGTTAGTTAGTTAGTTAGTTAGTTAGTTAGTTAGTTAGTCAGTCAGTCGACAAATCATTTTCATTGCACATCGAACCATTTAGTCCATAAGTGCTCGGATCCCCTCCTCAACAAATCGCGCAACCTGTATCGGCTCACGACGCCAGTTCTGTGTTGGTTTATTAATCGTCTTTGGCTTCCTGTACAGTGTTCTTGTTTGGCCACACCTCTTTTAATTCGCTGTTCTTGCAGTCTGACCATGGTTGTAGATTCACAGTCATCATTTGGTTCTCGCAAACGACTAGCTTCTCGTAGCGCATTCAGAATATCAGCCTGGTCCATGGCCCGTCCGCCCTCCACAGTAGCCTTACCTGCAAGCCTGTCAGCCTGATCGTTACCTTGGACACCCGTATACCCTGGCACGAAAATAAAACTAATCTTTGCCAGCCGTGACCTCTTCAGAGACAAAAACCACTGTCTTTGGACCCACCCCATCTCTATCTTCCTGAGCATGCTCATTGAGTCGCTAGGGAAACACGCCCGATTGGATGTCTGTGTCTCGAACCATGTTATTGCTTTACTTACTGCCATGACTTCCATAGTCAGGATACTTGTGATCAAGGCAAAAGCACCAGAATCTACCTCCACATTTATCACTCCGGCCTGAGCCGTAAATGCCAATGAACTTCTCATGCGTCGAACTACCAACCCATCTGTGTAAATGACAGCATCTCCCTCTAAAGAATTCTCGAACATCAAAGCCTGTACTTCCACCTCTCCAGTAGACGGATTTTCTTGTCTGCATTTTCCGTCTAGTTGGATGCAAAATGAAAAGGACGTACAGAACTATGTTGGCACTTGTACCCACTCCTTGCTGGTTTCTAAGTCCTCAAGTGAACACACCTGTTGAAGAATGTCTTCGGCTTGAACAATCCTCGATTTTCACATGCTGCGAGTTTTTTTAACATGCTACCTTTCACCTTCTTAATTGTACTATGCAGTGGATGTTGTGTATTTGCGTTGATTCTGAGGCAGGCCTATGCTCGGTAGACTTGTATTCTGGCCTCAATTGGTTGCAAAATCAAGAAGGTAGCGCATCGCCCTGCATGCTGTATTTCTTGTACATCCAAGAGTAATACTGATAGATTCGTTCTGTATCCTCTCCATCCTTTCCATTTCTTTATGGCTGAGAGTCAGGATCGCCATCGCATACTCCAAAACAGAAAGGACCAGTCCATCGTATAGAAGACATAGATAGCGCTGCTCACAGTTTGCCGCCATCATCACCCGCATCGCAGCAAACCCCACATGAAGCCCACCAATTCCGGAGCTTTCACACACTAATATGCACTGACATTGTGTACTCAACACTGAACAAAACATCTACCCGCTCTAGGCAACTCAAACACGAGTCCCGCTACCAAATACATAATATTGACACAGTTAGAATGTCATTGGAAGAGGAGCGGCACCGTTTATATCTTCCCGCCTTAAAGGGCTCGGGGGTGGAGGGCGACCCACCTTGCTGTCCGCCTTAGAACACAAAGAAAATGTAAAAGAATCATCTACACTACCCGCCTACGAGTATAAAAATGCTGTTATTTGATGCAAATGTCGTGCCTCGCCACCATTGTCGTTTGTTTGATTTGGGAAGACCCAGTATTCAGGCTATGTCTAACAGAAATATTAAACTCGTCTCGAGTAACACACAGAAGCAATTTATTCATTAGAAGCACTCTATATATCCTTGTATTTGCACAGGGGTTGACTGCGAGGTGAAGCCTGGTAGAAAAACGAATATATTTGCAATGCAAACTCATGTAAAATGAAAGGCAAACAGGACGTTATGTGTAGGTAAAAGCTGGAGGCACTGGTTTTATGTCATGGCGATGCATTGGGGATATGTTGCATGTCCATTGCAAGACGTTGTGATCAACCCCAAACCTAGGCTGATTTTCTCATCAATGTTACGTGTAATAATTTGCCATTGCTTTCTGGGCGAGAAGTTAACGTCAAAGTTCAGGATGAACCCACTATCCCACTATAAGAGCACAAGAAGTTTAAATGCAAGCGGTCTTAACCTTTTGGCTTGACCAAACTCACTCCATGGCTGGTGTGGCGGGTATCATACCAGTCGACTAACGCCTCAAAACACTTTGTGGAACACATTTGACAAAGATTATTGGACAACTGGGTGGGCTGTAGGTGCATCGCTGGTGGGTGGCTAGTACCACAAGACCCCACTGACCAGACGACCTTTGGGCACCTGTTCGTGGTGCGAGATATCCTCCATCTGCCTAACGTTCTAGGGATCTACATCTCCGTAGACATACAGTTGCAGTACCGGCCTTGCGAACTTTACTGGTTTGTGGGTTTGGAGAAGGGAACGAGATCACGGCAGCACAAGGATTAGACCAACTGAACGCCAAAGAAGTGAATTTCAGACTTAAAACTCAATCTTCCAGAGGATTCACGACCAACGAAACAACCAACGATGTTGAATCTATACTGTAGGCAAGTGATCATGACAACAATATCACCTCAAAGGGAATTTAAACCCTGGACCTTGGGACCGGATCGTTAGTGCAATAGTTACTGTGCTACCGTGACTCCTAAATTTTAAGGTCGAGAAAACAAACAAAATAATGTGGAGTCCTACAAGCTGGTAGTGCAGGGTGTGAGTACTGACTGTTTACCATCGCTGTCATTCTCTTACAGTCTGACAGCGTGCACAGTGTGTAGCCCTCGGCGGGCTTCATAACAGTAGAGACCACAGCTGCTCCACCCTTGGTCATCCGGACTATTGTCTGCCCAGGGTGTCCCACAGACTAGTGCCTGCCCAGGGTGTCCCACAGACTAGTGCCTGCCCAGGATGTCCCACAGTCTAGTGCCTGCCCAGGATGTCCCACAGACTAGTGTCTGCCCAGGGTGTCCCACAGACTAGTGTCTGCCCAGGATGTCCCACAGTCTAGTGCCTGCCCAGGATGTCCCAGAGACTAGTATATGTTCAGGATGCTCCACACGGAGGCGAATAGATGTAACGGACAGTGTAAATTCCGAACATAAAAGACCGGTGCTTCTGCGTCCTCGCATCACAGAACCACCAGTATCCGGAACATAATGACACTACAAAGTCAGACTTTTGGCATGTAGTGGACAGGATCAAACTAAGATAACACATGTGTTTCATACATACCGGGAAAAGGATGACTCGAATGAATGATTTAATTAATTAACCTTCTTCCCTCATTATGTGTAACTGCTGTTGCCTTGAGGCGTCGAAGAGATAATGTGTGTGTAATGTTTGCGTTTTTCGCTTGATTTATTGCTTATGCTAATATCACATGTGATTTGTTCAATGTTTCGTTTATTTCTTCTACTCACCTCTTTCTGTGTCGTCCTCTCGCCTTTTAGCCCGTTATTCTCACATAGAACGCTCTAGCCGCTTGTTGATCTTGTTCCATTCTAACTAAATGTACGAACCATTTAATTCTTGTATGTTCTATAAAGTTGGTAATCAATGTTATCCCTACACTTGTTCTTAGTTTCTTTATTTGTCTCTCTATCTCTTCTTGTGTTTCCAGTGCGTCTTTTATGCCTCTCACCTCCCATGATGTGATTCTACGCTAATATGTTTCTAAGACTCCATTTCTGACATTGGTAACACAGCGATGAGCCACGACTAAGTTTGTTAATTATTTGACCCCTACCCCCTGGCATAGTTTAATGGCTTCCACTTTTATATTATCAATACTCATGTCTTTTTTATTGGGGCTTTTCACTGTGTTGCTTCTCTCAATTCATGTTCTAAAACTATTGATAGATATTCTACATAGGTATGGTTGAAGGAAATAGTCTCTGTATTTGTTGTTTATGGATGTATGCAATCTATGAAATATGTCTTCTGGCTTGCTATTTCGGTAATGAGTGAACGAGCCAGCCAATGTATGATACCTGTTTCTCTTCACAGGTCACTGGCGGGTGTTCGATTCCAACGACCCTATGGCAGGGATCGACAACTCCCATATGATTGTCATGCGAGAGCTGAAAGAGGACAGCGATGTACGGCCAGGTCAGTGACTGGAAGTTTATATGTGTTGTTTGGTCACTACATCAAGTGCTTTCGGACTAAATCATCATCATCATTTACACTGCCAACTGGCGTAGGTGGTTATGTCTTTCCACAAATCTCGGTCTTTGGTGCTCCGGGTTATCTTTGCCGTGATACTCCGTCTCAGTCCATCCAGCATCATTTCTCTTGGCCTGCCTCTACCCCCCCCCCCTATTCCACCCACGGATATTCCCAGTCGTCACGCTATTTTCATAGCTTCCCTTCTTATTGTATGACCAGAGAATTCTGCTTTGCCTTTTTCTTATGGTTGTATGTAATCTTCTACTCTCAGTTGCCTTTTTAAGACAATAGTTGTTAGTTACTTGGGCACTCCAAGGTGTTTGCAACATCCGCCACAGGAACCACATCTCTGTTGTTAGTTACTTGGGCAGTCCAAGGTGTTTGTAACATTCGTCACAGGAACCACATCTCTGTTGTTAGTTACTTGGGCACTCCAAGGTGTTTGCAACATTCGTCTCAGGAACCATAATCTCTGTTGTTAGTTACTTGGGCAGTCCAAGGTGTTTGCAACATTCGTCACAGGAACAACATCTCTGTTGTTAGTTACTTGGGCACTCCAAGGTGTTTGCAACATCCGTCACAGGAACCACATCTCTGTTGTTAGTTACTTGGGCACTCCAAGGTGTTTGCAACATTCGTCACAGGAACCACATCTCTGTTGTTAGTTACTTGTGCACTCCAAGGTGTTTGCAACATCCGTCACAGGAACCACATCTCTGTTGTTATTTACTTGGGCACTCCAAGGTGTTTGTAACATTCGTCACAGGAATCACATCTCTGTTGTTAGTTACTTGGGCAGTCCAAGGTGTTTGTAACATTCGTCTCAGGAACCATAATCTCTGTTGTTAGTTACTTGGGCACTCCAAGGTGTTTGCAACATCCGTCACAGGAACCACATCTCTGTTGTTAGTTACTTGGGCAGTCCAAGGTGTTTGCAACATTCGTCACAGGAACCACTTCTCTGTTGTTAGTTACTTGGGCAGTCCAAGGTGTTTGCAACATCCGTCACAGGAACCACATCTCTGTTGTTAGTTACTTGGGCACTCCAAGGTGTTTGCAACATCCGTCACAGGAACCACATCTCTGTTGTTAGTTACTTGGGCAGTCCAAGGTGTTTGTAACATTCGTCTCAGGAACCATAATCTCTGTTGTTAGTTACTTGGGCACTCCAAGGTGTTTGCAACATCCGTCACAGGAACCACATCTCTGTTGTTAGTTACTTGGGCAGTCCAAGGTGTTTGCAACATTCGTCACAGGAACCACATCTCTGTTGTTAGTTACTTGGGCAGTCCAAGGTGTTTGCAACATTCGTCACAGGAACCACATCTCTGTTGTTAGTTACTTGGGCACTCCAAGGTGTTTGCAACATCCGTCACAGGAACCACATCTCTGTTGTTAGTTACTTGGGCACTCCAAGGTGTTTGCAACATTCGCCACAGGAACCATAATCTCTGTTGTTAGTTACTTGGGCACTCCAAGGTGTTTGCAACATTCGTCACAGGAACCACATCTCTGTTGTTAGTTACTTGGGCACTCCAAGGTGTTTGCAACATTCGTCACAGGAACCACATCTCTGTTGTTAGTTACTTGGGCACTCCAAGGTGTTTGCAACATTCGTCACAGGAACCACATCTCTGTTGTTAGTTGCTTGGGCACTCCAAGGTGTTTGCAACATTCGTCACAGGAACCACATCTCTGTTGCTCTCAAGATCTTCCTAAGCCTTCTCTGTGGCGATGGGCTTACGAATGCAATTCGTAATCCCGCATACCGCCTTCGAAACACAGCTACTGGCGATTTGGAAGCAGAATGTCTTCCCTTGGTTTCCATACAATTGTATGAGTACCGATCGTTCAGAACTACTGAACATAAACTTGCCAGGAACCACAAACAACCAACAAATGGTGGGGTTGACTGCTACGTCCTGTAAAGGATATGCAACTAATTAAATGATCGTCTGCCAGTCATAAAGCAATGGCAAACTACTAAACATATAATTGCCTAGACAGAAGCAGTCAATAAATGCTGAGAATGATTGCGACGTCCTGTAAAAGAGTCAGCTGAGTGTATGTTGTGGAGGCTGGTTGATTGTTCTGAACGGTTCAGCTGTAACTCCACGAGTTGACATTCAGGTCGCCTGAACCATGCAAAGTTTGTGCACATATCGGGGAGAGCATGGTGGAGAGACGTCCCTCCCGATCCTCTACCGTAGAGACATCTGCATGGGGGAGACTGATGCAGAACTGTAGTCCCTCACTCCAAGTTCAGACGGCAGCGAGGTGTGCTGTACTGGTACATTAGATCTTCGGAGAGTATTATTAGGACATAACCAGGTCGTAGGTCAGCGGAGCATGCACTCACCGGCTGGGTTATGTCTGGGGTGGAAATGTCCCATAAGGAAGCCAGCATAACCTAGTGGATAACAGCGCTCGTTCTTAAACTTCCGGTATGCTGATGCCGAGGTAGCGATTTCAACCCCTACACCGGTCAGCTGACTAAAATTTTGATTTCTCGTCTTTGACTTGGGGAAGTAAATTACAAGTACTTCAAATGTCGGAGTGAGTTCGCCTGATGGCGAGGGACACTAGTAACAGCGAAAGCAAATTCACACACAAAAATCAGTCCTGTCATTAGAAGTAGTAGCATGTGTGTCGACTACGCTTGAGCTCAAATCCAGCCAACGGAAAAAAACGTCCCATCAATGGGGGGGGGGGGGTATTGTATTGTCAACAGACTCTAACTCAATGTGTTGAGGGGAACGAACGAGCGAACGAACGAACGAACGAACGAGCGAACGAACGAACGAACGAACGAACTTTATTTTAAAAGGGTAACAAATTGGGCACGCAGGCCCGTCTTACATTCGGCCCTTTCGATCACTCATCTTTCATTCATAAAATGTGCATGTTACATTTACAAAGGGAAAAAAAAACATTGTCAAATGGATTTTGTAAGCATAAACAATGCATATTACGCATGGTACATTCACATAGGAGAAAAAAACATTGTCAAATGAAAGTTGTAAACATAAACAATGAATATTGCAATGTTGTGAGACACATCCCCCATCCACAATCACACTCCGCAGCCACCCACACATCCGTCAGCCACCAACACATCCCCCACCCACCACACCCCACCCACCCACACATACCTCCACGCACTCACACAGACTCAGGCAAACATACATGCGGCCACCCACCCACTGATTCCCCCACCCACACACATTCCCCCCCCCCCCCACACAAACATACATCCCCCACCCATCCCATAACCGACACGCACACACCCACCCACATATTCTCCACCACCCACCCACACACCCGCAACCACCCAGCAAAACACACATCACAAAACCACACACACATACCCCCGCCAACCCACACATCCCGCACCAATCCACACATACATCTCGCAGCCTCACAATTTTCCCCACCCACACACACATCAGCCAACCTACACCCACTCACCCACCCAATATCCACCACCTCTCAACTACACATCCCCCGCCTATACACACATCCCCACCCACAAACACATCTCCCCACCTGCCCACACATATCCCCCACCCATAAACACCCAAAAACATACACCTCCCACCCACACACACCCCACCACCCACATATACCCCACCCACACACATCAACCGCTCACACACATCTTCCCACAAGCACACATATCCCCCAACCATACTCTCATCTCTTACACACATCCACCCACTCACGTACTCATCCATCAACCACTCACACCCACACATCACACAGCCGCCCATCAACACATGCATCTCTCATCTACCCTCCCACCCACAGTCTCAAATAGAGACCAGGCGAATGTTCCACAGATCTAATTCAATATGCAGAGGGGAGTCTCAAATAGAGACCAGACGAATGGTCCACAGATCTAATTCAATATGCAGAGGGGAGTCTCAAATAGAGACCAGACGAATGCTCCACAGATTTAACTCAATATGCAGAGCGGAATCTCAAATAGAGACCAGACGAATGTTCCACAGATCTAATTCAATATGCAGAGGGGAGTCTCAAATAGAGACCAGACGAATGCTCCACAGATCTAATTCAGTATGCAGAGGGGAGTCTCAAATAGAGATCAGACGAATGCTCCACAGATTTAACACAATATGCAAAGGGGAGTCTCAAATAGAGACCAGACGAATGCTCCACAGATCTAATTAAATATACAGAGAGGAATCTCAAATAGAGATCAGACGAATGCTCCATAGATCTAATTCAGTATGCAAAGGGGAGTCTCAAATAGAGACCAGACGAATGCTCCACAGATCTAATTCAATGTGCAGAGGGGAATCTCAAACATAGACCAGACGAATGTTCCACATATCTAATTCAATATGCAGAGGGGAGTCTCAAATAGAGACCAGACGAATGGTCCACAGATCTAATTCAATATGCAGAGGGGAGTCTCAAATAGAGACCAGACGAATGCTCCACAGATCTAACTCAATATGCAGAGCGGAATCTCAAATAGAGACCAGACGAATGCTTCACAGATCTAATTCAGTATGCAGAGGGGAGTCTCAAATAGAGATCAGACGAATGCTCCACAGATTTAACACAATATGCAGAGGGGAGTCTCAAATAGAGACCAGACGAATGCTCCACAGATCTAATTAAATATGCAGAGAGGAATCTCAAATAGAGATCAGACGAATGCTCCATAGATCTAATTCAGTATGCAGAGGGGAGTCTCAAATAGAGACCAGACGAATGTTCCACAGATCTAATTCAATGTGCAGAGGGGAATCTCAAACAGAGACCAGACGAATGTTCCACAGATCTAACTCAATGTGCAGAGAGGAATCTCAAACAGAGACCAGACGAATGGTCCACAGATCTAATTCAGTATGCTGAGAGGAATCTCAAGTAGAGACCAGACGAATGCACCATAGATCTATCTAAATGTGCTGAGAGGAATCTCAAATAGAGACCAGACGAATGCTCCACAGATCTAACTCAGCGTGCAGAGAGAAATCTCAAATAGAGACTAGACGAATGCTCCACGGATCTAACTCAGCGTGCAGAGAGAAAATGCTCCACAGATCTAACTCAGCGTGCAGAGAGAAATCTCAAATAGAGACTGGACGAATGCTCCACGGATCTAACTCAGCGTGCAGAGAGCAAATGCTCCATAGATCTAACTCAGCGTGCAGAGATAAATCTCAAATAGAGGCCAGACGAATGCTCCACAGATCTAGGTTAACGATAGACGGCAGACTAGATGAAAAAAAAATGATGAACTTACGTTTTTTCATTGTGTCTTCTTTCATTACTTTCACAGGTGTACGAAGTAATAACATGTCTTTGAATCCACGGATCAGCCAGGTAAACTTTGTGTGTGAGTGTACGTGCGCGTCTATGTGATTGTGTGTATGTGCGTGCGTGCGTGTGTGTGTGTGTGTGTGTGTGTGTGTGTGTGTGTGTTCAAACATATCATTAATTAAATCTGCATGTATATAAACATGTTGAGTACAGTAATCTATCTATCTATCTATCTATCTATCTATCTATCTATCTATCTATCTATCTATCTATCTATCTATCTATCTATCTATCTATCTATCTATCTATCTATCTATTTCTCCATTTTCTTTACAATTTTGCGACAATGCTCACTACAACCATCACTGTATGTGTGTGTAAAGTGTGGGAGTTTGATCATAATAGTAGATTGGGGGATGGGGGGGGGGATGTGTGTGTGGGTGGGCTCAGGATGTGTGGGTTTGCGGGGTGGGATTGTGTGGGTGGGTGGAGGATTTGTGTGTGGGTACGTGCGGGATGTATGGGTTGGCGGGGAGACGTGTGTGTGGGTGGGGATGCGTGTTTGGCTAGGTGGTTGTGGGTGAGTGGGTGGAGGAGGATATGTTGATGGATGATTGATAGTGGGTTATGGGATGGGTGGGGGATATATGTGGGTGTGGGGATATGTGGTGGGTGGGAGATGTGCGCAGGTGGGGTGGTTGTGGGTTTGGGGATGTGTGTGTGGGTGAGGGATGTGTATGGGTGTGGGATGTTTGGGTGGATGGGTGGGGAGTGTGTGTGTGGGTGAGAGATGTGTGGGTGAATGTGTGTGGGGGATGTGTGTGGGTTGGGGGAGGGGTGCGTGATAGGTGTGGGTGATGGATTTGGGGATGTGTGTGTGGGTAGGGGATATGTCTGGCTGGGTGGGGGTGTGTGTGGCTGGATGGAGAATGTATGTGTGGGTAGTGAGGGTGATTGTAGTTGGGGGATGTGTGGATTGGTAGGAGATGTGTGGGGAGATGTGTGTGTGGGTGAGGGATGTGTTTTTGGGATGTGTGTGGGTGTGGTGTTGCGTGGGAGGGGAGCTGGGTGTGGATAAAGGATGTATGTGTGGGTGGGTGGGTGTGATTGTGTGTGCGGGTGGGTGAAGGATGTGTGTGAGGGTGGGGGATGTGTGTTTAGATTGGAGGTTGGGGTGTGTGAGTGTGGCTGGGTAGATAGGAGATGTATGTTTTGATGAGTGAGTGAGGGATGTGTGGGTGTTAGTGGTTGAGGGATAAGTACGTGTGTCTAGGGATGTGTGAGGGGATGAGTGTATGGGTTGGGGATGTATGTGTGGGTTGTGTGTGCGTGGATGGGAGGTGTGTGTTTGTGGATGGGGGATGTGTTGGTGGGTGGGGATGTGTGTGAGGGATGTGTGTATGGGCGGGGAGATTGTGCGTGGGTTGAGATGTTTGTGTATATGGGTAGGGGTGTGTGGTTAAGGGATGTGTGGCTGGGGGATGGGTGGGTGGAGGATATGTGGTTGGGTAGAGGATGTGTGGGTGGGTGATTGTATATGAGTAAGGGTGTGTAGTTAAGGGATGTTTGGTTGGGGGATGGGTGGGTAGAGGATGTGTGGGTGGGTAGAGGATATGTGGGTGGGTGAGTGTGTGTAGGTTAGGAGATGGTGGGGGATGTTTGTAGGGGTGGGCTCGGGATCTGTGAGTGGGCTGGGGGAGATGGGAGATTATGTGGTTGGGTGCGGAATGTGTGTGTGGGTAGGTGCGGAATATGTGAGTTGACGGGGAGATGTGTGTGTGGGGAATGTGTGGCTGAGGAATGTGTGTTTGGCTGGGTGATTGGAGGTGTGTGGGTGGAGGAGGATATGTGGGTGAGTGATTGTTGGTGGGTAATGGGACGGGTAGAGGATATGTGTGTAGGTGGGTGGGTGTGTGTGGGTGGGGGATGTGTGGGTTGAGGAATGTATGTGTGCTTGGGTGTGGGTGGATGGGGTGTGTGGTGGGTGAGAGGTGTGTGTGGGTGGGGAGATGTCTAGGTGTAGGGATGTGGTGGATGGGTAGGGGCATGTATGTGTGTGTGGGTATATGTGTGGTTGGGTGGTGGAGTTGGAGTGAATGGGAGATGTGTGGGTGGGTGGTTGATGTGTCTCATAACATAGTAATATGCATTGTTTATGTTTACAAAATTCATGTGACAATGTTTTTTTCCTATGCACTGTTGATGAAAGAAAGATGAGTGATTGGAAGGGCCGAATGTAAGACGGGCCTGCATGCCCAATTTGTTACCCTTTGAAAATAAAGTCTGTTCGTTCGTGCTATCTGTCTGTCTGTCTGTCTTTCTGCCTGCCTGTCTGTCTGTCTGTCTGTCTGTCTGTCTGTCTGTCCTATCTATATATCTATCTATCTATCTATCTATCTATCTATCTATCTATCTATCTATCTATCTATCTATCTATCTATCTATCTATCTATCTATCTATCTATCTCCCTGTATGTCTGTCTATCTATCTATATATCTATCTATCTATCTATCTATCTATCTATCTATCTATCTATCTATCTATCTATATATCTATCTGTTTGTCTGCCTGCCAGCCTGTCTGCCTGCCTGCCTGCCTGTCTGCCTGCCTGCCTGCCTGTCGGTCGGTCGGTCGGTCGGTCGGTCGGTCTGTCGGTCTGTCGGTCTGTCTGTCTGTCTGTCTGACAGGCTGAGAGAGGGAGCATGCTGCATGGGCAACAGATGGTCTCTATAATTCACCCCTGGCTTTGTGCTATGGAGAGGTATAACTCCATTTCTGACCTACCGCCAGGGGTTGTAGTTATTATGCCTTTTTTGTGTAAAGTACAATATAACAATCGTCTGTCAAGGCGGCTAGGTGCCAGTAAATACAAAAGTAGCCGACGACCTTTCTCACACACTGACCGGAGCAGTAGTGGTTGATGAGACTGCCTACCAACAGAGTTGTCCCGAGTCCATTGGCTGCTAATGGGCAAAGAATACCATGGACAGACAGAAAAATACAATGACCAAGTCCTACAAGAAACAAATGAAAACCATAAACGGATTAGAGAAATTAGACGTAGTCACAATTTTTTGGACACGTTATGAGAAGAAATAAATTGGAGAACTTGGTGACAACTGCAAGATTGGGGAGATGAGAACAAGGAGAAGGCAGAGAGGTAAACACCTGGATGGCTCGGCCACATGGTATGGTCGGGACAAGAACAGAGAGCTAATCCACGACTCTGGTGATCGTGTAAGATGGCGAAACATGACCGCCACGCTTATCGGCAAGGCATATGATGATGATGATGATGATGATGATGATGATGATGTCACGTTAAACTGTTCCATACCATTTTAGTTCTAGGGTCGACCCAGCTTCACCTGGTTCCAGATGTTTCTCTGGAACAATGAAGTCGGGGAAGTATAATGGTGATCCTACCAGATCGCCTGTCACCCTTCGTGTGTTTATTATTATTATTGTTATTATTATTATTATTATTATTATTATTATTATTATTATTATTATTATTATTATTATTATTATTATTATTATTATTATTGTTATATACTGACATTCCGGTTAATCTAACTGGCTTTAACTTTGTTAACCCAGATAGCCCCCCCCCCCCCCTTTTCCATCGCTTTAAACTCAGGCGTAGTCCATACACGTGCAACTCCTTTAATGCATTAGGCTGATTTTGTTGTGTGTGGATTAGCTTTCCCTATTACCAGTGTCCCCCGCCATCAGGCGAACCCACTCCGACTTCTGAGGCATTTGTAATTTACGTCCTTAAGTCAAGGACGAGAATTCAATATTTTAGTTCAACTGACAGATGTAAGGGACCCATATATAGTGTCTCTAACATACACACCACAAATGTAGAATCATCATACTTATGTAACTTGCACACTATATAATGCAATATTCTAATGTCATTGTGTTCAAATTCCTTCAGGTCTCGGAAGCACAGAATCTAAGTCAAGGACTTGGTAAAGGCGCGCCATCGGTAGAATTGTCTGACCAAATTCTCAAATACGAAGGGGAATCTCCACACGCATCGCCTGTACATCCTTACATCCCCAACCCACCAGATCTGGACAGTACAGTGTCCAACTTGCGCCACTGGTGCAAACAACAACACCCTCAAAAGGTGCCTTTCGAGAAGATAGCCAAGGAAAAACTCAACTCCATACTTGTTGATGAGCGTCACAAGCTGCTCTTCTGCCAGATCCCGGGCGTTGCCATCAACGAGTGGCGGAAGATCATGCTGATACTCAGCGGCGTGGTCAATAAGACCAGCGTAGACTCTATTTCAGGCGGGGATGTGTATGGTAAATACGCCAAGCTTCCTAAAAGATTAGATGAGTTCGGCGATAAGGAACGAGCTGAAATGCTGAAGAAGTATTTCAAAGTCATCTTCGTTAGAGACCCTTTAGAGCGATTGGTGATCGCCTACAGAAGCAAACTTGTGAGCAAAAGTTCTAAATACTTCCATCGTGCATACGGCTCGGCTATTATAAAGAAGTACAGAAAGAAGGCTACAGCCGCGGAGATAAAAGAAGGAACCAGCGTTAAGTTTTCAGAATTTGTGAAATTTATCATTGACAACGAGCATTCAGGGGCGGAATCATTAAATGAACATTGGGAGCAATATTACAAGCAGTGTCATCCGTGTCTGGTTGATTACGACTTTGTTGGAACATTTGAAAATGTGGAAAAAGACACGAAAGCTGTGATAGACAAACTGAAAGCTTCTAAATCTATTAAACCTCCTTACGTTACCGATACTAAAGTTGTGTCGCAAAATGAACTGACTAAAATTTACAGCGAGATATCAGCGCAAGAGTTGAATAACCTGTTCAAGATTTACTCTCCGGATTACACGCTGTTCGGCTACCGGTGTCCAAAGTACGTGCATGACTTGTTGCAGAAAGGCAAAATGCCTCACGATTATTAATGAATTGATTTCCTGAGATATTTGGCTATTCAAGTTAACTGCTATTGTTGTATGGAGCATTTTACACATTAACTTTTCTGTGGCTATCTTTCCAGGAGCTTGGGTTTAGATGAACTGTGGTTCCATTTAACTGACAAATCTTGAAGAAACAGGACTGATGTGGATTGTTTCCCAACGGTAGACAAGTTATACGCTCACTGCATGTATGTTCGTATGCCCTCCACAAGAGGTGTGCAAGGTATGCGTACCTTTAGTTTGCTACCATTATCGGGAAATGATGTCACTCTCTTGCAGTGTCACAGAAACAAAGTGTTCAGTCCTCGCAGACTTTATTGCGGCGGTGATCATGATGGATTGGATCTCCACAGACGATGATTAACATGATAGATTCACAAGGTGATCAGGGTGGTGATTACGATAATAATTAATCCAGTGACTATCATGATTGATCCAAACAGTTGAGATCATGACGGCTCCTCAAAGTGATAATCAGAATGAGGGTGACCATGATGGATTCACACGATAATGATCATGATGAATACAGCCAGTGTTCGTCACACTACTCTCGGTTACCACAATGCGCTGTTCGTCACACTACTCTCGGTGTCCACAATGCGCTGTTCGTCACACTACTCTCGGTGTCCACAATGCGCTGTTCGTCACACTACTCTCGGTGTCCACAATGCTCTGTTCGACACACTACTCTCGGTTACCACAATGCGCTGTTCAAGAAGAAGACAGGTGTCCCATATCAGCCCAAGCAGTAGAGCGCCATGTTCTACAGCGTCTGACCGCCAGCACAAGACACGATTCTGCCATCTGCCGGAAATGTTTCCTAGGGAACTACACTGCTCGTTATGAACAAGATGTCTACAGACTCTGCGCATAGGCAGGGCTGAGCACGCATCTTTTAATTGATCTTTCGTACTAAATGCTCCTTCCAAAGGATTATTTATTGTTATATTAGCATTCTCGTCCATGTATTGCCTTGGCCCATGACGTAAGCAGAGAATAATACCACCCTTACTTACCTAGCTTGTAGTAAGAGACGAGTTATGAGAGTTGGTGTTATAGTGGCTATGACATCACGTTGAAAACTACATCACCATCATCATAATCATCTTCATGATGATCATCATCATCACCGCATCTTGTTCCTCTTGTACTTTGAAGTGCCGAGGTGAAGTATAAACAGTGGAGTGTGCCCGCTTATGGGCTTCATATATCGATATTCTGATGGACTTTCTTATTCCCACGTTTATCGTTTACTTGGTCGGCCTCTTCTTTTAGTTCCTTTTGGTCATTGCTTGTTGTGGTATACTGTCAGTTGGCTGACTGGTTACGTGGCCGAACCATTTCACTGGCAGTTTTCTGAAGTCTAGCGCTGCTATTACCCCCACTCTAGTGAACAACGTCTGGGGGAAACCTGCAGACAGCGTTAGCTGCACATCAACCAAACACGAACAAGCCAATAAAGAAAAGAATCAACTCGGCCAAATTAACATGATTGGGTACTCACCTCCTAGACGTGGCAGGACACGATGTCAAGGAAGAGGTCGGGAGTCTGGGTCGCATCCTTCCAACTAAGACAATCTCCTGGATTTATACTTAGGGACTGGGGTGGTCAAACTGGGTAGGACCTGGAAGGAGCTACAGGTGAAAATAGAATATGAGGGCATGGCTTGAGTCGGTTCAAGGCCTATGCTACGCTGGGAGCTAACAAACAGAACAAGAAGTTAGCATCCTGGGAGCCGAGTGGCATTGTGGTTAGTGAGCCTGATTACCCTGACACTATTCCGGACTCAATTCTAAGCTGTGGCGGGATCGTTGTTGTTCCGACCAGTTGAGGCCAAGGTTCAACCCAGCTTCATAGGTTAGGTCTTCTTCTCGTGACGTCTTTCATCCCTGAATGATGCATGGCCAGCATTTAACTCGCCCCGAGCACTCAGGTTGGATTCTGCAGCTAAGATTGTCTTCAGGGTGCGAAAGCTAGTCCAGAACCAATCTCCTTTAGTCGCCTCTTGGGACACACATGGTAGGTTAGTGCTACAGTTGTTGGCTCCTCTACCTGGCATCGCAAACAGCAGTGCATGATATTTTCTATAATTTCCCGGGAGTTGTCTGGGAAGAAGATGGGACGATAAAGGACACTGGCCACGCTATCTGACGATGCGACGGTCTGGACTATGTGAAGACCTTATACGTCACACATCTTACGATGAGACGGCCTGGACTATGTGAAGACCTTATACGTCACACATCTGATGATGCGACGGTCTGGACTATGTGAAGACCTTATACGTCACACATCTGACGATGCGACGGTCTGGACTATGTGAAGACCTTATACGTCACACATCTGACGATGCGACGGTCTGGACTATGTGAAGACCTTATACGTCACACATCTGACGATGCGACGGCCTGGACTATGTGAAGACTGTATACGTCACACATCTGACGATGAGACGGCCTGGACTATGTGAAGACCTTATACATGACACACTACGGCAGGTTCTGCCGTGTGACTATTTTTTTAACATTCCAAAGCAAATAACTCACAACCGCTCATCACGTGCTATTTTAACTCTACAATCCCACACATCGTAAATAACTCAAAATCACTCAACGCGGGATATTTTTTTAACTCTACAACCCAAACATCACAAATAACTCACAATCACTCACCACGCCATGTTTTTAACTCTACAACCCGACACATCACAAATAATTCACAATCATTCACTAGGTGATGTTTTTAATTCTACAACCCATGCATCACAAATAATTCACAATCACACACTAGGTGATATTTTTAACTCTACAACCCCACACATCGCAAATAACTCTCAATCACTCATTACGTGATTTTTTAAATTCCACAACTCATACATCACGCATAATTCACAGTCACACACCACATGACTATACAACCCCACACATAGTAAATAACTCACAATCACTCACCACACGCTGTTGTGCCTTGCCCTACACACCACACACTAAGAAATATTTCACCATATGTTGTCGTGTGTCTGCCTACATGCTCCATACATCAATAATGATCACAGTAACTCATCACACATTGCTCTGTCTCTAGGTAAGCACCAACGACAACATCTGTTGTGTGTTGTTTGTCCATCAAGAATGATGATGACCATTCATTTCATCCAGTGGGGTTGAAAGTATGGAGCCGTGAGTTCTAAGATGGCTGATAAGGCCTATTTTGGCTCGAAATGTTCTTTGAAAATGTGGGCAAAGAATGCTTGACAAGGATCTCATGCAGTGGTATTTCTGTCCAGCCTTTTCTTCTCGGCTCTTGCAGTCCTGGTTGCTTCACAAGTGACTGCACCCTTGCGAAATGATGTACGCCACGAATTTCGGTCTTTGGCAGCAGTCTCCCAGGTGTCATGATAAATTCCAAAAGCTTTCAGTGAGATTTTCAGTGTCCTTAGAGCGTTTCCTCTGGCCGCCTTGGGAGCGTTTGCCACAACGCAACTCGCCGAAAAATATTCATTTAGGGAGCCTATGATCTGGCATGCGAGTTAAGTGACCAGCCCAGCTAATCTGATTCTTCACTAGTATAGTGTGGATACTGGGCATGGACGCTCTTTCTAGGACTTCAGTGTCTGGGATCTTGTCCTGCCATTTAATCTTCAATAGCTTCCTAGGGCAGACTGTGTGGAAGTGGTTTAATTTCTAGCGTGTCGCTGATAAACAGTCCATAATAAGACAAAATCTAAAAACAACTCACCATACGTTGTTTTGTGTCTCTCTCTCTCTCTCTCTCTCTCTCTCTCTCTCTCTCTCTCTCTCTCTCTCTCTCTCTCTCTCTCTCTCTCTCTCTCTCTCTCTCTCTTTGCACACCCCACACATCACAAATATCTCACCATGTATTTATGTTTCCCCAACTATGCAATCCACACACAGCAAATAACTCGCCACCACACGTTATCTCTCTCCTTATACAACCCATACAACATAACAAATATCTTACCACCACACATTGTTTCGTCTCTCCCCGTACAACCACAGCGCCTACAGTTTCATTATCTCATTCTCAACAACACCATATGCCGCTTAGGAACCATGGCTCGCCATCCCGCTGGGTCACAATTCTTAAACCAGACATGTTTCAACTTATGCAATTGAATGAAGCCATTTGGGTTCTTTTTCATGAGGTTTCCATTTGCTATGTTCTCATCAATTTGTTGGTTTGTTACTAAGTTTTCACATATCTTTCTCATCACAGTGTGTGCAGATAATCTATGTAATTCGTGTGAAATGTTTATATGTTTGCTAAAAATGAACATTTGTTGTGACAACGTATTTATAGACACTGATATAACCTTAAGGTTATTGACGGTTCGTGGAATGAAATGAAGAGGAGTGGGCCAGATTGCCATTGGAAACGTTAGACCTGTGCTGGGTCATAATTACATTGGGTAGGGAATGCAGGGATTCGCCGGCATGTTGCGCATAATGGGAGGTGCAACAGTTGAACCACCACAGTTCGCGGCCTGGCGATGTAATCATCATCTACATTGTACACGGATGGCTCTATGAAGGTGTTTGGTGCAGGAGATCCTGGCATTTGATACCACAATGTGTAGTCTGAGAATGGAGGTGGAGGGGGTCACGGAGGCGTTCCACTAGCTGGAGGACAGAAAGCACAGGCATGTCGTGATTGTAACGAAATCACACGGTATATTGAGAAAGGTGCAGATTGATTACAGGCACATTGCCGGTAAAGTTAAAGAAGGTCAAGTATACAACAGGAAACATTAAATATGATCTGTGTACATTGAAAAATGACAAGGAAATACAAGACAATTTTAACATAGTAAAGAATAGATTTGATATATTGTCTGAAATAGGTATCCTATTTCAAAATATGCATGATCAATGGGAAATGTTGAAGAGTTTAATCAATTTGGCTGCAGAAACAGCTATTCCAAAATTAAAGAAAGTGGGTGGTATGATATGGATGACTGGAGACATTTCGCAACTAATGGAAACAAGAAGACACAACCTCCGTGCATTCTACCTACAAAATGTGATGTCTATAACAGATTGAGGTAGTTTTCCATTTACCTCCGTGCCTTCAGGCCTACACAATGTGATGTCTATTACAGACTGATGTAGTTTTCCACTTACCTCTGTGCATTCACACCTACAAAATGTAGTTACCTTATCCAATCCCAGACACTTAGCATGAAACGAATTTATTTTCCCTATCCTGTATCCTGAGATCCAGTATCCTGAGATCCTGTATCCTGAGATCGTGTATCCTGAGATCCTGTATCCTGAGATCCTGTATTCTGAAATTCTGTATCCTGAGATCCTCTATACAATGGGAAACCGTTCTCGCCTGTTCGGTCAGAACGAACTAAACTAAATGTTTAACGAACAGTTAAATGCCAACACACATTGAAGCAATATACAATGGAACTCTATACAATAGCGCAGCCCCATTGTTCTTGTAGTCAACAGCTCACTGTCTGTGTAACCCTGACAGCCATTGTGCGTATGTCTCCGGGCGTATTCATGTGTTTAATTTACTTGATCGTTTGTTCCATTTGTTATTATTGTCACCTGGTTTGTATTCACTGCCTGAGTGTCTTTTTGTGTGAAACCAGTTTTAAAAAAATTTGAAGATTTATATAGTTTATCTTTATAGGACTTCCATTACAATGTAGGTGTTATTGTTAGAACACCTTCAGCTTGGGACATATATTGACAGTTCAGTAAATTTGAAGGTTTATATAGTTTATCTTGTAGGAATGCCATTATCATGAAGGTGTTTCTGCTAGAATGCCTTCGGCATGGGACATACACTGACAGGTATTGATCCGCCTTCGAGAGTCAAGTGGGGGACAGGGTAGAGCAGTGGCAGGCAGGCTTGCCGGGACACGTCAGGGGAAGTACAGGCCACCGGTGAGATTTGATCACATGACCCCTTGTACACTGATCGGTCTATTAAAACAATGGGCAGACACTATATATCCAAAACGCCACAAGGTGCGTAAAGCGGTCCTATATTACTTTACTTTACACAGAGGTGCGTAAAGCGGTCCTATATTACTTTTCTTTACACAGGGGTGCGTTAAGCGGTCCTATATTACTTTACTTTACATAGATGTGCATAAAGTGGTCCTATCTTACTTTACTTTACACAGAGGAACAATCTCCAGTATGGATAGAAGGTCACTTTACTTTACACAGGGGTAAAGTCTCCAGTATGGATAAGAAGATTACTTTAGCCAGAGGTAAAGTCTCCAGTATGGATAAGAAGATTACTTTAGCCAGAGGTAAAGTCGCCAGTATGGATAAGAAGATTACTTTACTTTAGCCAGAGTTAAAGTCTCCAGTATGGATAAGAAGATTACTTTAGCCAGAGGTAAAGTCTCCAGTATGGATAAGAAGACACGTCAGACAATAAAACAATGAAAGCTATCGACAAGCCGGGATTCGAACCAGCTACCTTCAAATGACGACAGCGACTCGCTGAAAGAACAAGTGTACTTCCGCTCACAGTCAACTAAAATGTCCTTATCAACCTGGCTGCAACAGCTAATAAGTTGCCCTAGCAATGGATTGAGCGCGGTAGGGTGAGGGTCCCATCCCTGGGCTCGCCGCTGGCTGCGGGAAAGAAAGACTGATCACCTATTCCTGCATACACTCCGACCTACCAACTGTGTTTGCCCTAGCACATCACAGGCCCGTAAAAAGTTCCTGGTGTGGGAGTTTTTCTTTATAAGCTAAATATATCATACATCTGATGCTGAACTCACAATTGTGGAATCTGAGCAGAATCCGTCTCTCTCTCTCTCTCTCTCTCTCTCTCTCTCTCTCTCTCTCTCTCTCTCTCTCTCTCTCTCTCTCTCTCTCTCTCTCTATCTATCTATCTATCTATCTGTCTCTGTACGTGTGTGTATGTGTGTGTGTCAGTGTGTATGTGTGTGTTTATGTGTGTGTGTGTAGCTTTGTTCAATGAGATTTGATCTGTGACTGTCAAATGTCTTTCAAGATTAAATGTCTATATTTGATAAAACTGTCTTGAGATTATTGTGTCCCTTTACTGGTGTGTGTGTGGCGAGAATATTATGTTGATGAAGGACGGTCCATGTCGCTTGCCAGAGCAGTCACAGTACGGCGAGCCTGCCGGTTAATGTTCTGTGGCTGAGTTCATCTCGGAAACCATGATAGCTGGGCGGCTGGACGCTTTGGGGAGTGGGGGAGGGGGGAGGGCACGGGTTCGAACTCGTATTGGTTAGTTGCATATCCTTTACAGGATGTCGCAGTCAACCCCAGTGTTTGGGTTGTTTTGTGATTTCTTTACACGTTTACCTTCAGTAGTTTGCCATGGCTTTCTATACGAACTGCAATCATACCATTGTATGAAATCAGCAAAAAGCGGTCTGCTTACAAATCGTCCGTAGCTGTGTTTTGAACGCGGTATGCGGGATTGCAAACTGCACTCGTATTCAGGCGAATTATAAAACTGGATCTAAGCTCTCAGATTGACCCAGCCTCTAACATGTACCAGGAAATACTATGGGGAGTAAAGACAGTCGGTGAGATATTGACTATACCCTCACCGAGAGCCGAGTGGTCTACCAGAATGTGGGCCTCGTATAATGAGCCCAGTGGTCGGTGAGATACTGACCACACCCCCGCCGAGGGCCAACTGGTCTACCAGAATGTGGGCCTCGTGCAATGAACCCATTGCGCCTTGAATGGTTAAAAAAAGTTCTTTACATATGTTTTCATCTTTATTTCCGATAGGTGCAGATCATGACAATTACTGGGGTTCAGGGTGGTCTGGTGTCATTGTAACAGAGCCAGATGAAAAGGTCTTTTTTCCCCTTTCGTTCTCGTTAAACTCATTAGTAGTCCATACACTTACTACAACTTCTTGTGCACTTGACTGACTGTTGCATGTGGATTAGCTTTTCCTATTACCATCATCCCTCACCACCAGGCGATCCCACTTCGACTTCACAGGTACCTGTAATTTACACCCACAAGTCAAGGACGACCGTTCTCCGTATCGAACGAGCTTACGGACGCGATTTGTAAGCCTGCTTACTCGAATTCGAACACAGTTGCGACCGACTTGGCACTAGACCGCGTTTCGCTGGGTTTTAACGAGTTGGTATGGGAGCCGGTCGTTCAGAAAGGAATGGCAAACTACTCAACGTAGACTTGTCAAGACATCAATGACTGCAGTAAAATGCTTTCGTTGACAGCAATGCCCTGTAAAAAGGATATGAAAAAAAAAAAAAAAAAAAAACAATAATAAATAAGTCAAGGACGCGATGTACACATTTTAGTCCAGCTGATCAGTGCTGAACCCGCTACCCCGGCATCAGCAAAGGGGAAGTGTAAAAGCTTGCGCTCTTATCCATTCGGTTATGCTGACCTCTTGACCGATTTTTACGTATGGTGTTCTCAGTTCGACGACAGCCTTGTCAGCATAAATATATGTCACAAATACATGTCACAAATACATGTCATAAATGCGTGTCACACATACATGTCACAAATACATGTCACATATACATGTCACAAATACATGTCACAAATATATGTCACAGATACATGTCACAAATCCATCCATCCTTCATGTGCCATGCCGGTAAGCGTGGGCGGTCATGTTCTGCCATCTCACTCGATCACCAGAGTCGAGGATCAGCTCCGTGTTTCTGTCTCGACCATGCCACAAGGCCAAGCCATCCAGGTACTTGCTTCTAGGTCTTCCCCGGTCTGTTCCCCTCGATCTTACCAGTCGTCACCAAGTTCTCCAATTCATTTCTTCTCATAACATGCCCAAAAAATGTTGACTGTCTACGTCTAATTTCTCTAATCAATTTACGATCTTCATTTGTTTCTTGAAAAACTTGTTCATTGGTCTTTCTGGCTGTCCATGGTATTCTTTGCATTTTCCTCAGAAACCACATCTCTACAGCCATCAGATGTTTTTTTTTTTACGTGTCACAAATACGTGTCACAAATACGTGTCACAAATACACGTCACAAATACACGTCAGAATTATATGTCACAAATACATGCAACAATGTAGGTCTAACGTTCTTGTGGCGTGTGTTTTCTTCTTGTTGCACGGGTATGGCGTGAGAGTGTAGTCACACACCCGACCTTTCAAGCCTTCGTTGTCGTCCCCCCCCCCCCCCATTTCATCTCTTCTCTTCTTAACTCTCCGTTCTATTCTCCCCTTCTTCAGTCTTCTCCCATTTTCCCTCTCATCGAAACCCTAATTAATGGGCAGGAATCCTATCTCTCTCTCGCACCCCATCCCCCACTCTTTGCTACACACTCTTTACTTTTTAATTCGCAACACACACACACACACACACACACACACACACACACACATCATTCTTTGGTCATGTGATCGGCAGAGAGGAATTGGAGAAGATTGTGATAACTAGAAAGATCAGTGGGAAAAGAGGCATAAGCAAGCCGAGTGAAATAATGCCGGATGGACTGGGACGGTGGCACGGGGGAATAGCATCATAAGAGCTGAGTCAGAGCATCAAGAACTGAAATATATGAAGAGACGTGAGTGCCTACGCTAGAAGGTACTGTAGCAGAAGTTGGGTATTAGGTGGGAAAAGGCTACAGCACGATTGAGCATCGGGATGGAATGGGAAGAGAGATGCTCAAGTCGTGACGTAGTTTGTTGTTAGGAGTTTAGTTTTACATCTAGAGCCAGAGCAGAGAAGACGCCATGTTGTGTCCAGATTGTCATCAATAAGAAATAAACAACATTTATAATAAACCAGAGAACTCGTTAGGCCTACTCTGTTATATATAGCCATAGTACGATAATCGATACATCACCATAAACATACGCTCGTGTCTATCGTTGTGCCACCCTATAGTGCACAAGTCCTGAATTAGTTGTTCACCTCATCCGAACCTGGTCTGTCCCAGATACTTTTGTTCGCGCCTGGCCCATACCACTCTCCTAACTCTCGGCCCTAAATCAATCTTGCCTCCCCTATAACACAACCTCCATTCAATAAGCTAAAAATATGGAATCCCACATCGGAACCCCTCACCTCACAAAGCTAACCTTACATGTTACCGCGTCTCCACGACAGTATAATTAAATTTCTCTATCGTATAATAAGCACGAGATAATCCCTTAATCCCGCACGTCATCCCACATGGATTAATCTGTTGAGTGTAGATTGGTGACAAGGGAATGACAGACTTGTTCAGGCTAAGCTCATTGTCTGGCATGTTTCTCGACAGATTGTTAATCATTTCCTTGCGAGTGACACGCAGATTCTAGACACACTGAAGCATGTGTGTACCGGTCTGCTAGTTGCCGAGGGCAGCCGCCGTGGTGCAGTCGCTCACGATTGCCTTTCGGCTCCGTGTTCGAGTCTTCGAACAACATTTAGGTTGATGTATAGATGGGTTCCAAAGTCGACCCACCTTAACATGGGTACCAGGAAGTACAAGTGGCAGGCGGTATTGACAATAGCTCCCATGGAGTGTCCCGTGGAGTGTCCCACGGAGTGTCCTGTGGAGTGTCCCATGGAGTGTCCCATGGAGTATCCCATGGAGTATCCCATGGAGTATCCAATGGAGTGTTGCTGAGCCTATTAAATTATGTGGCCTGCATTGTGTCCTCATTACACCTCACGGCCTGCGAATAGCGTATTTACCGTTTGTTACTAGTTACCATCGCTGTTGTTGTTGTTGTTGTTGTTGTTGTTGTTGTTGTTGTTGTTGTCCTTCTTCTTCTTCTTCTTCTTCTTCTTCTTCTTCTTCTTCTTCTACTACTACTACTACTACTACTACTACTACTACTACTACTACTACTACTACTACTACTACTACTACTACTACTACTACTACTACTACTACTACTACTACTACTACTACTACTACTACTACTACTACTACTACTACTATACTACTGCTATAACTACTACTACTTCCACCACTATTACCTCAACTTTTACTACTACTCTAAATGAACAAATCAGGAAGAACTTGGAAGCAACAGAGATGTGTGTTTTTAAGACGAATGTTGCGAATTCCTCGGACTGTCAGAGCAACCAACAACGATTGCCTGAAAGAGGCTATTGAAACTAGAACACTATATACAACAATAAGAAAGAGACAAACAGCTTTCTTTGGTCATGTGATGAGAAGAGAGGCATTGGAGAACATCATGACAACTGGAAAGATCGAGGGGAAGAGAGGCAGAGACATACCAAGAGAAATGATGCTGGATGGATTGAGACGGTGGCAAGGAGGAATATCATCAGCAGAGTTGATCCAGAACACCAAAGACCGAGATCTGTGGAGAGCCATGAACGCCTACGCCAGCCGGCACGGCACTTGATGATGATGATGATTACTACTACTCTACTACTGCTACTACTACTACTACTACTGCTGCTACATTTACTACTACTACTACTACTACTACTACTACTACTACTACTACTACTACTACTACTACTACTACTACTACTACTGTTACTGTACTTTTACTTCTACTACTACTACTTCCACTATAATTACGTCAAGAACAACTAATAATAATAATAATATTAATAATAATAATAATAATAATAATAATAATAATAATAATAATAATAATAATAATAATAATAATAATATAACTACGACAGCAGCTTCCGGTGCTGCTACTGCTATCATAACACGCCAGGTGTTGTTATTACTCTGGTACCTTTCGTCCCCAATGGACCACACGCTCTCAAGCCACACACGCCAAGCCCTTTATAGACTTGTTCATGGCTGCTTAGATTTTTCTACGTTTCAAGGAGGTAACCCTCCTGGGTATCCTTCTACGGCATGGATGGGAGACTACAGGTTTGCTGCTCTCTGCTTCAGTTATGGGCTCTGTGACACACGGGCACAGAAAAGAGGTGGCTAAGGGGTTACGATCGCGATTCGTAATCGCGAAGGAAGTTAACCACAAAGAAGTTTCTTATTGTTTACCTCGACACAACTCTCCGATACACCACAGTTAGCTCCGTGTCATTGTTTACCTTTACACAACCCTCCGCTAGACCACAATTAGCTCCGTGTCATTGTTTACCTTCACACCACTCTCCGCTAGACCACAATTAGCTAAGTGTCATTGTTTCTACTAAGTAAGCAAGTAAGTGGCACCTTGCAGTCTTGACAGACCAAAATATGCGAGTTGGAATTTGGCCAAACTTCCATCACAATGCCTGGGCAGAGCTTCAGAGAAAAATGTGGTGCCCAAACGACATGTTCCCTCTCTCGGCCTTGACCTGTCTGATCCAGAGGAATGGGTAACCAATACGTCTGGAACAAGGTAGGCTGCAGACGCTGGAGGCACAGCGTCAAACCTCAAAGACCTCGTCTCCACGAGCAGGTGGCGAGTGATGGCCAGACGCTAAGCCCTTGGGATTTGACTTAGAGTTCAGTCAAATCCCACAGGTAAGGGTCGTATACGCGCCCGGAACACTGGGCGCGTACATCTGTCAATAACAAGTGTCCGGACCTGTGTAAAGCGTGTAATACTGTCAGACTCCCCGCCTGACTCGTGCGGATCCCGCGACCGCCGGGAATAGGCTCGCCGGAGATATTGCTCGTCTTGTTTCTACTTGACGAAGTCTAGTAGAAATATATAGTAGTGTGTGTGTGTGTGTGTGTGCGCGCGCGTGTGTGTGTGTGCGTGCGTGCGTGCGTGCATGCATGCATGTAGGTTTGCTATAGAAATCTCTCCGAACACATATTGCCGACTACTCAAAGATAATCAGAATAGGCCGGTAAAATCCCCAGGTAAAATGGACTCTATTATTCATTGTGGGTTTTACGCTAAAGAACAATTGGAAGATGTCCGCTAGGTCGAGTGATACCGAAGTTAGCACATTTAGAAAATGAATAAAATCAGTGGATCTGCGTTAAAGCTGTGGAAATGTAAATAGCTAGTTGCATATCATTTACAGGACGTCACAGTCAACACTACCATTTTTTTTTGTGTGTGTGATCTCTTTTGCAAGTTTACGTTTAATAGTTTGTCATTGTTGTCTGAACGACTGGCACCCATACCATTCCTTAAAATAACAACGCATTTCGATCTGATGCCAAATCGCCAACAGCTGTGTTTCGAAAGCAGGTACGCGAGATTAGGAACTGCGTCGGTAACACCTTCTCCACGGTGCCGGCTGTGAAATGTAAACAACATAAAACAACACAAAGCCATGCAGCTGTACGGAACATGAGAACAATTAGACCTGGAAAACATCACTTGGAAATACTTGTTATACGGGAGACAAGCCATGATTGTGATTCTTTCGTCTTGATTCAAAAGTTATGTCCCATAGATATTCACGATTTGCTGCCTTATCCTGTAAGTTAATTCTTTATTTTATTTTATTTATTTTACCCTCAACATTATATTCTCAACATTATTCTCAACATTATATTCTCAACATTACTTTTTACACATTATATTCTCAACATTATATTCTAAACATCATACTCTCAACATCCTATTCTCAACATCCTATTTTCAACATCATACTCTCAATATCCTGTTCTCAACATCACACGCCCAACATCATATTCTATTTATCCTTCTTGTACAACAAACTCAAATCACAACCACCACCAGGGCGCTTATATTATCATTATCATCCAGTGGATGATCTCAACATTATTCATCCAGTATCAGTATTATCCAGTAACAGTATCATCCAGCCTAACGGCGGGAGGGGTTCGTGTCACTTCTACAGATCTATGTGCTTGAGGCCCCTGACAAGCCAACCGTCCTGTGTGTGACCCATGGCACATGGCTGAGGTTCAGTATCATTATATTTTTGGGTTCCAAATGTTGCTGTTATGTAGCCGGGGTTGGGATTGGGGTGAGCGCCGAACCTTGCATAAATACCCCAAAGGCTCGATGCATTCATCACTCTGCAGCAAAAGTCCAATTCCTGGAATTCACTTGGAGGACTTGTTTTAACTAACAGGAGAAGGGGCGCGGCGAGTCACTGGCGCCGAGAAATAACTAGAAAGCTCTAGATGTGTATACACGTGCATGCACGTGCAGATACATGTGTGCGTGTCTACACACCTAAATTCGAGTAAGACCACAGTTTGCTCTAGTAAAGGAAAGGTGCTGAAGACGGAGGCAACCAGCCAGGAGGCGCACCACGGAAATCAGGATGCCACGCAATTACGCGTAATGAAATATGTCGACTACAGCTACATGTTATGGTGCTCGTCCTGCTTTTGACCCCCAGGCAGATGCAGTGCCGGGCCCTATGTCTCGAAAGGGTCCAACCACAACTACTAGAGGTCCTCCTCAGATGTCCTGTGGAGCCAGGGGACCTGAGAATAGAGCGTCAGGCCGTACCAAACATAGACTAAAAATAATGTAACGAGTCAGCAACAATAAAAATAGAACTAGAAAACATCATCAACGAAAATATAGCCTTCAAAATCAGAGTGCTATCAGTGTTACCGATATGAACGAAAGAACAGGCGATTTGAGGTTTAAATATTGAGCACAACCCACTACTGGCAACGCTGATCGTATTCTGGTATGAACCTATGGCCTATCCACGTCAATGTGGAAGCACTATACTCGAATTTAAATCTTAAATCCCGAAACAACCAAATAAATCAATTTGTTTATTGCTCGCTGGACTTTAGGCGGCCTGGTGTGCCTTGCCAGTGTGAAGACCTGATCCTTCGGGTCCACATCGATTGACGGACGTCAATCGTGGCGATCGGGCAAATCTTGAGCTACAGCCTACGATGGGTGACGTTGTAATATTCTGTTATGATAATTTGGCCGTGTCCAACGTGTGCCGCGTGGTTACACACCCGCTTCACACGCCAGTGATCCGGAGTTTGTTTCCGGGTCCGGTCAAGGATATGCACTACTGACGTGCTCAAAATAAAGCGAAACTCGAGTCTAGTGCTTCCACATTGACGTGGATAAACCTTAGGTTCATACCAGAATACGATCAGCGTTGCCAGTAGTGGGTTGTGCTCAATATTTAAATCTCAAATCCCGAAACATTCAACAACCAAATAAATCGATGGGAATGTAATCAATTTTATTTCTGATCTTATGATCAGGACTCCTCCATGTCCATAATTTCCGTGGGTGCTGTTGATACCACGTGTTTCCAATAATCAAATCATGCTCTTTTGTCCACTGTACAAGTCTGCAACCTCTTTCATTCTGCTCCCCTAGTCCATACTTGCCCATTATGCATCCGTCCTGTTGATTTCCAACTTCGGCATTCAAGTCAGCCATTATGATAGTTTCTTCAGAATTCTTGCATTTCTTGAAGGCTTTCTCTAAATCATTATAAAATTCATCCATGCTGTCATCACTACTATCTGCTGTTGGTGCATAAACTTGTATGACGTTGACATCAAAAGATCTTCCACTCAACTTCACCAGTAACACTCTGTCTGATAGGCTACAGTCCAATAATATTAATTAATATCCTTTGATCTCTCTCTGTATCCATTATAATTGCTACTCCTCGCTGTTGTTTCTCTCCACCAGAATAGATTATTCTATATTCCTCAGATGTCATAATGCCCATTCCTGTCCACCTGGTCTCACATACACCTAGCAGGTTAATATTTAGTATAATTTAGTCTTCTCATTTCATTCTTGTAAAATGTATGATAATGAAATAATGTTATCAAATTGTCCATCCCCACTCATAGTTCTTACATTCCAAGTTCCTACTTTCAATGTTTCAATGTTGTCCCTGGCACTTCTAATCGTTGATATTTCCATCTAGATCGAGTATAGCAAACAAAGACAATAGACATGATTTTTTTTTTTTTTTTCCGCGTTTCCATCCTGTTTCAGAATATTGCGGTCACCATCAGCATCTTTCAGCTGTATGTTGATTCCTAGGCTAGATTACGCTCATCAGCACGCCACGACTTTCTGAGCGACCGGCTCCATACTCTCATAAGTCACTTTTGCGATTTGAACCACTGCTAATTCTCGTCGCGTCACGTGACGAGAGTATTCGGAGTTAGCGGAGAAAGCTGCTAACTCCTCGGCCACGGAGCCGGTAATAGACATGATTTACACAACAATAAACAATAACGTGAAAGCATTAACTAATTGGTGAGTGAATAGCCAGGTCATATGTGTTGCTATTTTAATAATACAATTCAATTACGCCTACGAGGTCCTGGGTTCAATCCCCAGCTGAACCAATGTTTGTTTTTTTAATTCTTTATACTATATAGTATTTTTTTTTTCCCGGATATCCTTTACAGAACATTGCATCAACACCAGCATTTTTCATCCGCTGTTGATGTCTTGGCTAGTTTTTACCTTCAGTAATTTACCATTGCTTTCTAAACGACCGGCTCACATACCCTCCTTAAGTAACCATCGCTACGCTGCGGGATTACGAACAACCTCCTAAAAGCCCTTCGCCAGGGAGATCGGCACTATATAGTATATACCGACATTATATTATTTAATTACAGTTAGCATATAATTATTATATTTATTATTTGTATCAGCAATTGAATATTTTGCAACCTGTTATAGTATTAAGGTACAATCTGCCCAGCTTCTGTGCTAGTCATGGACAACAGTCTATCTACCAATGACAGATTGGAAAAACACGAAGTTGTCAAGATGCTAGAAGACTGAGTACACGTTAAACAAGAACCAGTCGTCGAATACACATTACCAATAATACCAACAGCATCTGAAGATTGTTAAATAATAGAACAATTGACATTACTCATCACCGCAAACGAAATAATTTCATATTTTTCACACGTATAACCATCATTTGATCATATTAAATCATCATGTTACACCATAGATCATCAATCAGGTGCCGTCTCCACAATGAAGGTTGGCTGTAGTGGATCTCCAACACCGTCTGTCTCTCGCCTTGACTGTACAGTCTGTCATGCGGATTGTTTGCTTGCTTGCTTGTGTTCGTTGGCTTGAGCTCCAACGTGAAGTCCTGTATGTCGAATGAAGGTATCCTGTTGTCCAACTTCAGATTGATGTCATACCGGACCTGAGGTTTGCGTGAGTATCCGTTGTCCCATGTCTGGCTTATTGGTGTGCAGACTGGTGGTTCCTCGCCGTACAGGCAGACACTCTCCGACTTGTCAGGTGGATGTTCGTCAATCTCTTGATGTTATCTTCCCACCTGTAGTCTACCTCTTGCTCGCTTGCCCTCAACCTTGCCCTCCAGTAGGGTTTTTATAAGAGTAACTTTTAGTGCGTGACATCGGTAGCGGTTCTCTCCGCCTCGGTAACTTACGGGGTATGTGAGCCGGTCGCTCAGAAAGCAACGACAAACTACTGAGCGTAATCTTGCCTAGTATATCAACAGCTGGAAAATGCTGATGTTGACTGCAACGTCCTGTAAGGGATATGAAAAAAAACTAAAAAAATTGTTATATTTATTTTTACAATGGATTATATATTTATATTATTATTATTATTATTATTATTATTATTATTATTATTATTATTATTATTATTATTGTTATTATTTATATAGTTTATCTTTATTTAAAAATTGCCGTCACACAGCTATTTTAAACATCATGCAGAAGTAACCTGTAATTTAAGATCACAATAAATGTACTCAGGCTGGTTTTCTGTGTTGTCAGCATTATTTGCCACCGTTTACCTGGATTCAGCCGGTCTCCTTGGCGTAGGTGTTAACGTCTTTCTCCACAATCCCGTCTATTCTCGTGAGTAAAGCAGCTGCGCGACAATCGGTAGCGGTTCGCGCCGCACTGGTAACTTAGGGGTATGTGAGCTGGTCGCTCAGAAATCAATGACAAACTACTGAGCGTAATCTTGCCTACAAGAAATCAATCTGGGAACCAGTTGAGGCCACTGAAACAGTTACATAAATAAACACACGTAGTATGTTTTGGCGCTCACAGAAGGAGAAGGAAGAAGTAAAGACTAGAGGACGCACTAGACAACATACAAATTGAAAGCTATAGTTACCGACCGGGATTCGAACCCGTCACTTCCGAATGGCGACAGCGCTATTTGGGGGAATTAAGATTATTTCAAGATCGCGTTAATACAAGAACGGATTATTTGATATCGTGGGACACAGAGGTGTTTCCAAGGCACCAGGGCCGGGTTATATACTGGCCAAGACCTATTGACGCGTCCTCGTCGAGCGTCCTGGGCAACAGGTCCCTTCGGGGTCCTGGCCAAAGTCAGTAGGATCGCCGATTCCTCCGAAGTTGGAGAGTGTCTGCCTGTACGGCGAGGAACCACCAGTCTGCACACCAATAAGCCAGTCATGGGACAACGGATACTCACGCAAACCTCAGGTCCTGTATGACATCAATCTGATGTTGGACAACAGGATGCCTTCATCCGACATACAGGACTTCGCGTTGGAGCTCAAGCCAACGAACACAAGCAAGCATTTGATATCGTTTTTCCTCCATACTTTATGGTCCGTACTTCTCGCCCTTCTGAAATTCGTTTTATAACGTAAGTAGGTCCGCAAATCACTTTTTGGGTAGACGTCTAGACTTGTTTGCATTCATTCATTCATTCATTCATTCATTCATTCATTCAGTGGTATGTCCTTTGCAGAACCTCGCTCCCAGAACAACCTTCCGGAAAACTTGTCGATGACAATCAAGATATCCCGCGTCCGATATACCCATCTGGAGATCACCCGCCACATCCTGCACCCATCCTCTCTTTAGTTAGACATGTTGTAGTATGTGTTATTAAACTTAGCTTCCATTTTACGTATACTGTGTGTGTGTGGGGGGAGGGGATTTATAGGGAGGAAATAAAAAAATAAAATGGTGGGGGTGACGTTCTGAACATATGGTGAAAGAGTGCATGAGTAAAAAAAAGGTTGAGAACCACTACGCTAGAAGATATTGATTTTTATCTCTTAAAGTCCGAAGCATTGGCGTTCATTTTGTCTAAGCCTTGCAAATAGACTGTATCTTTTGGAGTGAGGCCGGTTTTGAGGCTTATCTTACGACCCGGCACCAACATGACGTCATCGCAGGGTGCTGTCTTTCTTTAAAAATGTCCCGTGTCTCTTTTACTTTGTTATAAAAGGGAAAAGTATCTTATACAATAACTCACTATCATTGAATATATGAAAAACAGCATTGAAATGATATATAGAAGCTGTGCTGATGTATGGCAGCGAATCGTGGAACGTGGACGAACAAATTAGGAAAAGTGTGGTAGCAACGGAGATATAGTTCCTGAAATGAAAGTTGAGAATACCATGGACTGCCAGAGCAACTAACAACGATTGCTCGAAAGATGTTAATGAAACTAGAACATTATGTACAGCTATAAGAAAGTGATAAACGACATTCTTCGGCCATGTGATGAGAAGAGCTTCTAAGTATTTTGCGTGGGGTCTGACTCTAGGAGCTCTGGTTTTATTACTGTTTAAATCTGAATTTGTTCTCCCTTTCGTCTACTTTTCAAGAGCTTCACGCTTGATCACGCTTTATGTTTCCATTACCCTTGTCCAAGGGTTTCTATACATGATTCATTTCACACGCTTTTACCTGCTGCCAGCTCGTCTACTAACTGTCTCAAAACCTGGTATTTATTAAATATTGTCACCATGACTTGATCCTTAGTTGCTGTATTTCTGAGGCATCCCACAATGCATTGATTTCCATGTGTATAAGATGTTTTGTATCTCTTCAGTTTCAACTTAATTTTACTTATTAGCAACTGATCATTCGAATCTAACCACGTTTACATTATGAATAATATATATATATGTTTCTTGTTAATACTGATAGAGCCTATTTAATTGTGTGTATTGTGGTCTGACAAATCCGACATTGCTTTGTGTATTCTGTTTTGTGGAAAACCTCTTAATCCTGCGACATTTTGGCACAGGATGATGATGATGATGATGATGATGATGATGATGATGATGATGATGATGATGATGATATATTATACGTTGCACAGAGTTTAGCATTCATTTTTGCATATAATGTTTTATAGATCTCGCTTTCAACATATGTTGCATAAGAAAAACGAAGACACAAACAATAGCTTGCACGATTTATTGCCTGGCATTTTCCCCTGCGTCCCAGCAGGTACATACGGTAGAATTCACACAACATAAACTAAAGTAATTAGATAAATCCTTCAAGATGAAATAGATAACACACATATTCACACAGTCATTTGAATTGTCTGTGCGTTTGTCGCTCTTCACAAGATGTGCTGTCCATGATGCCACATGGCAGTGCTTATGCTTTTCCAGTAGGTTAGAATATCTCATGATGACGTTTATGTTGATACGAGAGAAGAACAGTATGATCATCGGAATAATAATGAAGGACCATCAATTTTTAAGATGGAAGTTCAAAATGTTCTTAACCATGTGGAAACTGACAAGATCTCGGGTACAGATAACATCACAATAGAAATTGTCAATGCAATATACGATACTGGAGATATACCTCATGAATTATGTAATTCTATATTTGTTGCAATCCCGATGAAATCAGGAGCATTGGAATGGATCAACATCGAACAATTGGTAAAATGAGCCACATCACGAAGATTTTTCTAAGAATTATCATGCAAAGAGTTAGGAAAATACAACCTGAAATAGGAGAATAACAATGTGGGTTTGTAGAAGGCAAGGGTACAGTAAATGCTGTGTATATACTGAGAACCGTAATCGAACGTTCTAAAGAAGTAAACAAAGATCTACACCTTTGCTTAATTAAGTACACAAAGGCTTTCGATAAAGTGAGACACGTCGACATGATAAGGATGCTTGAAGATCTACAAATTGATGGAAAAGACCTTAGACTTGTAAAAAACATATTTTGGAAACAACAAGATGCCGTCAGAAAAGATAATGAAGTCGGTCAATATCAGCCTATTTATTAAAAGGGACGCAGAGGTGTTTCCAAGGCACCAGGTCCAGGTTCTATACTGGCCAAGACCTACTAACACGTCCTAGTCGTGCGTCCTGGGCAACAGGTCCCTTCAGGGTCCTGGCTAACGTAGTAGGATCGCTGATTCTTCCTGTACTCGGCTCACGATGATGGTGGAATTCTGCAAGAGGGCGTCTGATTGGTCTGGAACTCTGGGGTCCGAACGACCCCAGTATATAAGGCCATGCACAGGTAGAACTGGCCCTTTTTCCGTAGTCCACCGCACTGAGTGACAAGGCGCCAATGCCTATTTCTATTGTGTGTTTAGTAGTTAGACCCTGAAGTTTTGCAGTGGTATGTAACCATAATTAATTTGTTGTATATTATATTTCTTTTATATGTATTATTTTTAATTTTATAAGGCCATGTATGACATATAGTACTTTGGTTATTTAAATGTATAGTTCAGTAAGGCTATGACAGTATAATAATAATGAAGTGATTATCAAACTAATTAGATTTAAAATATAGCTAATCTTCTACTGATTCCTGGCTTTAATCTTTAAGTTAATAATGCCTCTAGTTGTAACCAAAATTAACTGAAGAAATCCTTTAATCCCTAAGTTGATACATTCTCTAGCAGTAACTAAAATTAACAAAAGAAATCTGTAAGCCCGGTTACAGATAACTGAGTTCGGAACAATGCCCAGTTAATGGCAAATGGGAGTTACTTGTTCTTGGAGAAAATGGCGCAGACCGATCTGGACGTCAACAAGTTGTTTACAAGACATAGATAGAGGAACAATTTAGAAGCTACTTGTGTTAAGTTTTATGAGGCTAGCTGAAAAGTAGAAGATGGAGGAACAGCACTTGGAAAATTGACACGTGGGAGGCCAGCTCGACAAGTAACGTTCAGCCTTTGTTCCCAAAACAGGTAAATTCTAAATTAGGAGCAGACGATAATTAAAGAGAGAGTGTTCCACAGGTTAGGAAGTAATTTGACACACAGGGACATAGTAATACTTAATAATTATTCATAACTAGTGGATTATTTACAGTGGTATAAATTACTATGAGTTGAGAGGCTTGTTGTTGTAAGAGCTGGGCAAATATTGGTTGTATGAATTATTGAAGAAATACAGAATATTAGTGGCTATGAGTGGTTAAATTAGAATTAAATTGTAAAAAGACACAGATTATGGTCGTCACTAGGAAGGACGAAATACCACAATGTAATATACAAGTAAATGGGAATATTCTTCAACAAGTGAGCAGGTACAATTATCTCGGAACAGTAATAACATCTGATGGGAGATGCCTTGAAGAGATTAGAACAAGAATCGCCATGGCAAAAGTAGCCTTTAGCAAGATGAAAAACATACTGACCAATAAAAAGATGTCAATTGAAACGAGAAAAAGAGTGTTGAGATGCTACATAGAACCTGTACTTTTATATGGGTGTGAAGCTTGGACAATGAGCAGCCAGGCTGAAAAACATCTGATGGCTGTAGAAATGTGGTTTCTGAGGAAAATGCAAAGAATACCATGGACAGCCAGAAAGACCAATGAACAAGTCCTTCAAGAAACAAATGAAGATCGTAAACTGATCAGAGACATTAGACGTAGACAGTCACAATTTTTTGGGCATGTTATGAGAAGAAATGATTTGGAGAACTTGGTGACAACTGGTAAGATCGAGGGGAACAGACCAAGGGGAAGACCTAGAAACAAGTATCTGGATGGCTTGGCCTTGTGGCATGGTCGAGACAGAAACACGGAACTGATCCACGACTCTGTTGATCGAGTGAGATGGCAGAACATGACCGCCCACGCTTACCGGCATGGCACATGATGGATGGATGGATGAGTGGTTAAAGTAAACACACTTGGACTGCAGTCGATGAAAGACAAGGCACATTACAATATAGTTAAGTATTCAATATAGTATAGGAATTTGTTGTTCAGCAGTAAGTGAAGTCTGGCATCCCATCTGTTAACAGGAGGCAGTAATATTTTGTGTAGGTGTATCAAGTTATCGGTGGAATCAGTGACTGAGATTCTGCCTTAAGTTAAGCATGGTGGTTGTCGCACGGGGGAGAGAATGTGATTTAATGCTACGTACCACCTTTCGCAAAGATATTGATATGCACTTGCTATGTGTCTAGTCGCAAGGAATAGTACACTAATGGTGTTGGCCTCAATGAGTGCTTGCTGGTTATTAATTTGAAATAATATTAGGAATAATATTAATGGTAACAATATATATTATAATTGTTTTAGGCATTATATCAGGTACAACTGATTTAATGAGGTCAGCTTGATCATGATATATGATACAGATAATGTAGATGAGTGATTTGGTGTCCCTGAAGCTTTAGGAAAATAACATTTAACAGGCTAGTACAGAGAGATGTTAGCAATCAGGTTTGGTGAGGTGCAGTGGAATATGATCGGTGTAGGTGTTTCCTATAACTAAACTAATATAGACAGTGTAACTGATTTTGTGGTTTCCCTATGTAGGTATCCCAAGGTAGCAAAAGTGGGATATACAATGAGTAGGGGAAAGTAACCAGGATGATGGGTAATATTTATAACATATGTAGAGCAGAGAAGAGTACTTACATGTTAAGTGTGGCTTTACTGAGGGGAAGAATGTGATTTAGTGCTGCGTACCACCCTTCGCAGAGATATCAATATGTAGTTGTCATGTGACATAAAGCGTAAGATAGCAAAATTTATAACCGGTGTATCATAGGAATAATGATGGGGAAAAGAGGACACAAATTAACACGGTGGTTGGCATTGGACAACACCGGATGACATTAGTGTGTAATAATGATATCAGATATATTACACTGGTTATTATATTAGTACTGATGTTCTGCATCCAGCCATGGACATTTTTGTTGTGTACTTTCACTTGATACTATTGTGTGGTTATTTTATGAGCTGTCTTAGTAGCCTCAGAGTTCCTCAATTGAGTTCCTGTGTAATACATGTTTATCTGTAACCTTCTGTGAATGTTGTGATTCACCCATGTGCAAGTGTTGCATTTGCACATTCTACAAATATGGTTATTCCTGTTTCCTTTGTTTTTCATAGAGAAACATGTTTTACCTATTGGTTATTAATTTATAATATCATGCGGTAATGTGTGTGATGTCATATTGTTGTTGATATCCTTTATCAAAACATGGACATTGCAGGAGCAGTGTGTCCTATATCATATGGCATCCCTCATAAGTTTAGGTATTTAAATGACAGAAGATGGCGGAAAGGTGGTGCATTGGGTATTATGATTGTGGTGATGACTATGTTGAGGCTGATCATGTAGTGATGTCAGCTAGGATGATTGGGATGATGATGGCTATGGTGAGAGTGATGATGGGGATTATGATTGTGGTGACTATGTTGAGGCTGATCATGTAGTGTCAGCTAGGATGATTGGGATGATTATGGCTATGGTGAGAGTGATCATTTGATGATTGTGAAGGTTTTATGTCGCGATGTATGTTATATGTCTGAGTTGTTGTCGGTGACTTATGTTATAGCCTGTGTCCTGATTGTTGCTGGTGTCATGGTATGTTGATGTTGTCTAGCTGTCATCAGTACAAAGGTGTGTGTCCTTCTGATGCCATATTGAATTGCATACCCTATGTCTGCTGGATTGCTGTTGGTGCATTGGACTGTATTTATGTCCTCTAGGTACATGTTCAAATGGTGTTGTCCTGTTAGAGTCGTTGTACACCGGTGTAGCTGAGTTGTGTTCGGTGTTGATTTTGACAAGTTGATTAGTGTTGCTGTGTAACATTGGCATTTATGGGGGGTATTGTCAGCCTGTGCTGTTGGGGATGAGAAGTTGTGTTGGACCAGAGACCTGTAGGGAATGACCTCTCTGAATTGAAGACATTCTGTAAGTGAATGCTGGGCTGTATGGGGAGGTGGAGCAGGCTGAGGTTGTTGCATTAGGTGTTCTATCCTAGCAATATCAAGTGTAATCTCATGACAGCAGTGGCACAACTGGAGAAGACAATAGTAGGTGATCTGATGATGCAGCATTGATTGCTGCATTTAACCATTAGAGATGTAGTCTCATGATAGCAGTAGTACAACTAGAGGGAATAGCAAAGTGGATAATTTGATGGAAGACATTTGTTATATGTAGGTTAATTCAAATGTTATATTGCATGTGCTCATTGCTTCATGTGTTTAATATGTTGTCTTTACCATGATAATCATAGATTGTGTTTTCCATTGTTACAGGAGCGGCTGACTAGTTAGTGTCAGCAGGCCTGGGTTCTTGGTGGGATAGTAAATTGTGTCACAACTCTTGTTTATGTCGCGTCTTGGGGTTTATGTTGTGTAACCTATGTTTTTGTAGTGCCTTATTGTCTGTGCAGTGTTGCTTGTGTCAAGGTTCTTTATTGTGTCAGTCTAACCAGCTATTGCTTGGAGCACCTGTGTTGTGGTACTTGGTGTACCCTGTTGTCTTAAGTTCTGGTGACTGAATAGGAGCCACCCTTGGTTGATGTTTGATATATGTATGTTGTATCTGTTATTGCAATGTGTTATCAAACATGTTCTGCTAGAGGAGATAAATAAAGAGCTAATTTTGTAATGTTCTTGATTTGTTTGTTTAGTCTCTTTTAGTGTTTACAACCATTATTTCTACCACAATCTAACACCTTAATTCATTGCTTGGGCTCTAACATGGTGTTTCCTATGTGAACATCTATAAAATAGTTTCTGCCTCTGCTCGAGATCTCGTATATCTTCTTATCTAATTACTATCCTCTTTTTTTGTCGGTTGAGGCGGTGTGAGGTTCTCTCTCTTTTCACTATTTTTCTTCTTTGGCCGTAACGAAGTCAGAACTACTCTTTACCTCTTAGCACCGTAGTGAAGGAAGCATCAGTCTTTATGATTGTCTCCCTTTCTCTTTTACCATCGACTACAAAATGGCGACCCCGACGAGATATAGTGGCAGCCTTTGAATTGTTCTGTTAGAGTTGTTTTAGTATCTAGTGATTGTTTTGTGTGGTAGGTCAGTGTTTATGTTTGTGGTGCCCATTGTCTTTGAGTTGTGACATTAGAACCCAGGTTTGCTGCTGAGATCCCCCGGGCATTCCTGCACAAGAGAGGAGTCACCTGTATGGTGAGTGGGCTAAGATAAGTTGCCTCCTAGTACACTTTCACTGTATCCTATCTAGAGCCAGGATGGCTCTGTCTTCAACGTTAGGGACCGTAGTTCCCCTCCCAGTTGGTGCCCCTGACGTCACAGGGCCCAATGGTGAAGTCAGGTACATAGTTGCACCTGTGAAGATAGAAGTTCATTGTTTTGGCCAGAAAGGTGGGCCAACTGTTGAGAAGTATGTGAGGAAGGTGAGATCTGCCTGGAGGGCTGGTGCAGTGGGTGATGAGGATAAGGTTGACATCATATGGGAGAGTGATGCACCCAATGTGTGGGAAGAGCTTGAACTTAGGTCAGTTTGTAATGACCCTGAGAAGATGCTGCAGACCATTCAGCAGGTGTATGGAGAACAGCGCAGCATGGTGGAGTTGGCTGCAGTGTTTTTCAAGACCAAACAAGATGCTGGGGAATCCATCATGGATTTCTCTCACCGGGTCCACAAAGCTTTTCGTTTGGTTCTGGAAGCAAAGAGAAAGGGAGACAATCATAAAGACTGATGCTTCCTTCACTACGGTGCTAAGAGGTAAAGAGTAGTTCTGACTTCGTTACGGCCAAAGAAGAAAAATAGTGAAAAGAGAGAGAACCTCACACCGCCTCAACCGACAAAAAAAGAGGATAGTAATTAGATAAGAAGATATACGAGATCTCGAGCAGAGGCAGAAACTATTTTATAGATGTTCATATAGGAAACACCATGTTAGAGCCCAAGCAATGAATTAAGGTGTTAGATTGTGGTAGAAATAGTGGTTGTAGACACTAAAAGAGACTAAACAAACAAATCAAGAACAGTACAAAATTAGCTCTTTATTTATCTCCTCTAGCAGAACATGTTTGATAACACATTGCAATAACAGATACAACATACATATATCAAACATCAACCAAGGGTGGCTCCTATTCAGTCACCAGAACTTAAGACAACAGGGTACACCAAGTACCACAACACAGGTGCTCCAAGCAATAGCTGGTTAGACTGACACAATAAAGAACCTTGACACAAGCAGCACTGCACAGACAATAAGGCACTACAAAAACATAGGTTACACAACATAAACCCCAAGACGCGACATAAACAAGAGTTGTGACACAATTTACTATCCCACCAAGAACCCAGGCCTGCTGACACTAACTAGTCAGCCGCTCCTGTAACAATGGAAAACACAATCTATGATTATCATGGTAAAGACAACATATTAAACACATGAAGCAATGAGCACATGCAATATAACATTTGAATTAACCTACATATAACAAATGTCTTCCATCAAATTATCCACTTTGCTATTCCCTCTAGTTGTACTACTGCTATCATGAGACTACATCTCTAATGGTTAAATGCAGCAATCAATGCTGCATCATCAGATCACCTACTATTGTCTTCTCCAGTTGTGCCACTGCTGTCATGAGATTACACTTGATATTGCTAGGATAGAACACCTAATGCAACAACCTCAGCCTGCTCCACCTCCCCATACAGCCCAGCATTCACTTACAGAATGTCTTCAATTCAGAGAGGTCATTCCCTACAGGTCTCTGGTCCAACACAACTTCTCATCCCCAACAGCACAGGCTGACAATACCCCCCATAAATGCCAATGTTACACAGCAACACTAATCAACTTGTCAAAATCAACACCGAACACAACTCAGCTACACCGGTGTACAACGACTCTAACAGGACAACACCATTTGAACATGTACCTAGAGGACATAAATACAGTCCAATGCACCAACAGCAATCCAGCAGACATAGGGTATGCAATTCAATATGGCATCAGAAGGACACACACCTTTGTACTGATGACAGCTAGACAACATCAACATACCATGACACCAGCAACAATCAGGACACAGGCTATAACATAAGTCACCGACAACAACTCAGACATATAACATACATCGCGACATAAAACCTTCACAATCATCAAATGATCACTCTCACCATAGCCATAATCATCCCAATCATCCTAGCTGACACTACATGATCAGCCTCAACATAGTCACCACAATCATAATCCCCATCATCACTCTCACCATAGCCATCATCATCCCAATCATCCTAGCTGACATCACTACATGATCAGCCTCAACATAGTCATCACCACAATCATAATACCCAATGCACCACCTTTCCGCCATCTTCTGTCATTTAAATACCTAAACTTATGACACAGACGCCATTTTTGCTCTTAGACAACTTATAGAAAAATCAATTGAATTCAATGAAACACTCTACTTAGCCTTTGTTGACCAAGAAAAGGCATTTGATAGGGTAGATAGAAACAAGCTGTGGGAAATCCTTAAACAATATGGAGTGAGTACACATCTAACAAACCTATGTAGAAGTTTATACGACAACAGTGAATGCATAGTGAGAGCAACTGGAGGACACTCAGAACCCTTCACCATAAGATCTGGAGTACGACAAGGTTGTGTCCTGTCCCCTCTCTTGTTCATAACATATATAGACAACATATGTAAAGAAACCAGCCAAGCAGAGACAGCAAGAATACCGCATGACGAGAACACAGAAGAAGAACCATCTGCAAATCTAACCATTAGAGAACTCCTGTTTGCGGACGACCAAGCACTAATAGCAAAATCAGAAGCTGAATTACAAGACCACATGAATAGTCTAAACGAAATGTGTAGGGAACATAACATGAAAATTAGCACAAGCAAAACAGAGGTAATGACTATAACTAAAGAAGAACAAACAGCAACAATTCACCTAAACGAACATCCCTTGAAACAAGTAAAGAGCTTCAAGTACCTAGGAAGTATAATATCATCAAATGGCAGATCAGAAGACGAGATCGAAAATAGGTGCAATAAGGCAAATCAACTCATTGGACAAATGGCACCAATACTAAAGAACAAACATGTATCAATAACTACTAAGAAAGCACTTTACAACACAATCTTCCTACCAACTCTGTGCTACCAATGCCAAACCTGGACAATGACAGAAAAAGAGAAAAGAAAAATCACAACAACAGAAATGAGGTTCCTGAGAAGAATACTCAACGTATCAAGAAGAGATAAGATCAGAAATGAAGAAATCAGGACTAAAGTGGGGGTTAAAGCTGCTCTAGATTTTATTAGAAAGCAGCAAGTCAAATGGTTTGGCCATGCAAGTAGGCTACCAGTCAACAGCATGCCACAACAGGCAATGACGTACAGACCAGATGGAAACAGAGGAAGAGGCCGACCACGTAAACGCTGGACGGAGGGAATAACAGAATCCATGGGAATGTCGATATACGAAGCCCATAACCGGGCACTCTCACGAAGTTTATACTTCACCTCGACACCGCAAGGTACAAGAGGAACATGATGAGATGAGATGAGATGAAACTTATGAGGGATGCCATATGATATAGGACACACTGCTCCTGCAATGTCCATGTTTTGATAAAGGATATCAACAACAATATGACATCACACACATTACCGCATGATATTATAAATTAATAACCAATAGGTAAAACATGTTTCTCTATGAAAAACAAAGGAAACAGGAATAACCATATTTGTAGAATGTGCAAATGCAACACTTGCACATGGGTGAATCACAACATTCACAGAAGGTTACAGATAAACATGTATTACACAGGAACTCAATTGAGGAACTCTGAGGCTACTAAGACAGCTCATAAAATAACCACACAATAGTATCAAGTGAAAGTACACAACAAAAATGTCCATGGCTGGATGCAGAACATCAGTACTAATATAATAACCAGTGTAATATATCTGATATCATTATTACACACTAATGTCATCCGGTGTTGTCCAATGCCAACCACCGTGTTAATTTGTGTCCTCTTTTCCCCATCATTATTCCTATGATACACCGGTTATAAATTTTGCTATCTTACGCTTTATGTCACATGACAACTACATATTGATATCTCTGCGAAGGGTGGTACGCAGCACTAAATCACATTCTTCCCCTCAGTAAAGCCACACTTAACATGTAAGTACTCTTCTCTGCTCTACATATGTTATAAATATTACCCATCATCCTGGTTACTTTCCCCTACTCATTGTATATCCCACTTTTGCTACCTTGGGATACCTACATAGGGAAACCACAAAATCAGTTACACTGTCTATATTAGTTTAGTTATAGGAAACACCTACACCGATCATATTCCACTGCACCTCACCAAACCTGATTGCTAACATCTCTCTGTACTAGCCTGTTAAATGTTATTTTCCTAAAGCTTCAGGGACACCAAATCACCCATCTACATTATCTGTATCATATATCATGATCAAGCTGACCTCATTAAATCAGTTGTACCTGATATAATGCCTAAAACAATTATAATATATATTGTTACCATTAATATTATTCCTAATATTATTTCAAATTAATAACCAGCAAGCACTCATTGAGGCCAACACCATTAGTGTACTATTCCTTGCGACTAGACACATAGCAAGTGCATATCAATATCTTTGCGAAAGGTGGTACATAGCATTAAATCACATTCTCTCCCCCGTGCGACAACCACCATGCTTAACTTAAGGCAGAATCTCAGTCACTGATTCCACCGATAACTTGATACACCTACACAAAATATTACTGCCTCCTTTTAACAGATGTGATGCCAGATTTCACTTACTGCTGAACAACAAATTCCTATACTATATTGAATACTTAACTATATTGTAATGTGCCTTGTCTTTCATCGACTGCAGTCCAAGTGTGTTTACTTTAACCACTCATAGCCACTAATATTCTGTATTTCTTCAATAATTCATACAACCAATATTTGCCCAGCTCTTACAACAACAAGCCTCTCAACTCATAGTAATTTATACCACTGTAAATAATCCACTAGTTATGAATAATTATTAAGTATTACTATGTCCCTGTGTGTCAAATTACTTCCTAACCTGTGGAACACTCTCTCTTTAATTATCGTCTGCTCCTAATTTAGAATTTACCTGTTTTGGGAACAAAGGCTGAACGTTACTTGTCGAGCTGGCCTCCCACGTGTCAATTTTCCAAGTGCTGTTCCTCCATCTTCTACTTTTCAGCTAGCCTCATAAAACTTAACACAAGTAGCTTCTAAATTGTTCCTCTATCTATGTCTTGTAAACAACTTGTTGACGTCCAGATCGGTCTGCGCCATTTTCTCCAAGAACAAGTAACTCCCATTTGCCATTAACTGGGCATTGTTCCGAACTCAGTTATCTGTAACCGGGTTTACAGATTTCTTTTGTTAATTTTAGTTACTGCTAGAGAATGTATCAACTTAGGGATTAAAGGATTTCTTCAGTTAATTTTGGTTACAACTAGAGGAATTATTAACTTAAAGATTAAAGCCAGGAATCAGTAGAAGATTAGCTATATTTTAAATCTAATTAGTTTGATAATCACTTCATTATTATTATACTGTCATAGCCTTACTGAACTATACATTTAAATAACCAAAGTACTATATGTCATACATGGCCTTATAAAATTAAAAATAATACATATAAAAGAAATATAATATACAACAAATTAATTATGGTTACATACCACTGCAAAACTTCAGGGTCTAACTACTAAACACACAATAGAAATAGGCATTGGCGCCTTGTCACTCAGTGCGGTGGACTACGGAAAAAGGGCCAGTTCTACCTGTGCAGGGCCTTATATACTGGGGTCGTTCGGACCCCAGAGTTCCAGACCAATCAGACGCCCTCTTGCAGAATTCCACCATCATCGCGAGCCGAGTACATTCCGAAGTCGGAGAGTATCTGCCTGCACGGCGAGGAACCACCAGTCTGCACACCAATAAGCCAGGCATGGGACAACGGATACTCACGCAAACCTCAGGTCCGGTATGACATCACACTGATGTTGAACAACAGGATGTCTTCATCCGACATACAGGACTTCGCGCTGGAGTTCACGGCCAGCGAACGCAAGCAAGCCTATTAAAAGCGGTGTGAGACAGGGATGTGCAATGTCTATTTTCCTTGTACAGTAGACGTCCTCCACTTGGGGAAGTAAATTACAAGTACCTAAGAAGTCGGAGTGGGTTCGCCTTATGGCGAGGGACACTGGTAATAGGAAAAGCTGGCCCACACGCACACATCTCAGTAACGTGTGGATTACGTTCGAGTTTAAAGCGAGCTAATAAAAACGAAATCCTGCTGCCTGTTCTGAGCAGAAGTCTCTCTCTCTCTCTCTCTCTCTCTCTCTCTCTCTCTCTCTCTCTCTATCTATGTATCTCTCTCTATCCCTCCTCTCTCTCTCTCTCTCTCTCTCTCTCTCTCTCTCTCTCTCTCTCGCTCTCTCTCAATAATGGTCAATTATCTCAAACATCAACTAGCCAATAAACATTCCCATATGCATTGCACGTTACGCCTTCCTGAGGTATTTATAATGCCCATGTTAAACACTGCCTCAGTGAGTCGTGTATTGACTGATTATTTTTCATGCGTTTTAATGCTTCATGCTTATTGTTCTTTTGCTGTCAATGACTAGCTTCATAAATGACGTTGAATGAAAGAATGTATGAGAGGAAATAGAGAAGAAGGGCAGAATGTCAGACGGGCCTGCGTGCCCAATTCTTAACCCTTTGAAAATAAAGATTGTTCGTTCGTTCGTCCGTTCTCTCTCTCTCTCTAACTCTCTCTCTCTCTCTCTAACTCTCTCTCTCTCTCTCTCTCTCTCTACCTTTCTCTCTCTCTCTACCTTTCTCTCTCTCTCTACCTTTCTCTATCTCTCTCACTCTCGTGTCTCCGGAGAGTGAAGACGTGTTTTTGTATCTCTTACTTCTCGGATTATTATTACTGCAAGCTGAATCTTCTATCATGGATTTTTATATCAATGTGCTCGTTGTGATTCTGAGGATGTGGTTAAATAGTTTTTAGATTAATACAAGTGTTGATTATCGCAAAAATGTGTGTTATATATAATATTCATTTCGAGTGATAGTTGAACACTATTAAATTTTAACCAATCAAGTGCACGAGGCGTGTCAGATACAACCACGGGACCTCAAATTGCCCGCGGTGTGGCTAGATAACAATGCGATTGCTGCGTTCTTCAAGTTTAGTTATTCGTAATATTATGCAATAATGTCAGGGGAAGGAGAGTGCTCCGTATTGGAAGTGAATGGTGAAAGGACTCGCTCAGGTTTACGATCGACTGTCAATAAAACTTACACACTAAACAAAGAGAGGGCCGTGAAGAATAAGCTATCCAAGTGCATAAATCCCAACGGCCTAGTCGTCAAACACACCAACTCAGGACAGTGTGTTACTGTTTCCTTCAACAACACACTCCATTATGAGGCATTCCGAACTTGCCTACTCAACTACTACAGGCTTGAACTAATTGAACACAGGCAAGATAAGCACGGGGCCCACGTTGAGGATCTGATTACGACGCCAGTGATTACGATACATTTGTACCGCAGTAAAAATAAACTCATGACACAGGGCAGTAATGAAAACATTAATTCCTGGCTAAAAGTAGATTTTGTTGAACTTGAAAACTCGACACAGACATTCACCGAATCTACGCAGCCCACAACTACAGCTGTCGACAGCACACCAGCTAAAAATGTTCGTCAATTAACTCATACGATGAGTATACATGACAACATCAACACGAGGCCTGCCAACCCACCAGTGCTCTTGGCCATTGAATACCCAATGGAGCGTATCCAAAACAACATAGAACCCAATGTTGACATTGTTGAAGAAGTACCTGCCTCAGATAACAATAGCATCTTAACTATCAATGGACATTCGTGCGACTGTAAACAGCGCATTGAGGAACTAGAACAATCACTAAAGGTGCTCATTGTCACTGTTTCAACCAACATTGAAGCAAACAACAAAATAAGCAGTGATTACAATGCTCTCAAGACAGAAGTCGCACTCCTGCGAGATGAAAATTTACTGCTGAGAAATACAGTTCAAATCTTACAGAATGTGTCCTCTACCAACCAAACCGAAGAAGCATGTAATTCCCAAGCAACCGCTTCATCCTTAGGAAATCTTGGGGAAGCTCAATCTCACCCAGAACAGATAAGCGCTATGAAAACACCTCAATGCGCAGAGGAAGATAAACAACAACAAACACCTCAATGCGCAGACGAAGATAAATAACAACAAGCAGTCTACCCCATTGACGTCAAAATAAGCAATAGGTTCGAAGTACTTCAAGAAAAGTCACCAGAAAACCTACAGTGCTCTAACATGCTGCCAACGGGCAAGACAAGCCTACAAGATACATCGAGAGAACCACATGGAGACATAAAGACTGCTGATAATCGGAAATGGATGAAACAACGGTCGAGACGTGCTGAAAACCAACATGTACAGACAGCACGACCTGACTGTACACATATTATACTAGGCGATTCCTTAATGAAAAGTTTATACAGCGACAGGATGGCCACGTCAGACAAAGACATTGTTTCAATAATCCCACTGCCTGGGGCTGGTGTAGACCGGCTAACAGACAAGATTAGCAGGTTAGCTGTTAATCATAGCGTAAGAAGGGCAAACGTACATATTGGTATCACCGACACCATGAACAACCAACAAATCACAGGGTCTCAACTACTGGCACTCTTGAACGGATTATGTCACACTTTTCCTAACTCATCCATTTTCTTCTCCTCCATCATATCACCAAGTTATGGACAGCAGCGCCGTCTAGCTGACATAAATAACAACATTTTGCAGAAGTTCTGTTCTCAAAACATGATACAATTCATCAACAACACAGCATCAATCACTTCACAGGCTGGTGCACCAAAAAAGAGTCTTTATAAGGATCAAATACATTTGTCTACATTGGGCACCAGTTTTCTCGCCAAGAATATCAAATATCCTGAACGGACATACCATACATCCAATACGGGATCGCGCCGGACACTTTTAGCTACTCCTGAAACTCAAGCCAGACGACATACTCCCGTCACATCAAGTACTAATAGGACAGAAGTGTGCAGACCACTCATAACCACTGCACCTGAAATCCAAGCCAGACGGGACACTACCACTACACCAAGTCCGTTAAATACTTTCACACAGGAGGGTAATAATTACGAAGATATTTTTCCTATTCTCCCCAGAAAGGAACCAACTCTCAGCAACAACGATGTGCCACCACAATCTCCTGTTAGCCACCAACCAGAGGCTCTAGTTGGTAGTCATTACATACCCACGAGACATCATCAGTACCCATTTCATTGTAACCCAGAATGGTTGCACCTCACACGGTATAGCCCAGCTACACTTCGTCAAGCACTTATAATGTCGCTATACCAACAACCAACACAACCTGGTATTTACTAGCAACTTAGCACAAAGCTACACCTGATCTCGGTACAAGAAAGAGCCTCCCCTTGAACGTTTATCTGCATATTTGGTTACTACTTGATCTAGTAACGTATTAGGTTATAAGCAACTACAAACATTGACTTGTTTTGACTTTATATTAATTGATAGTACTTAGCTGTATAGCTTTACAATACTTTTCATTGTGTTTTTACTGTGAGTGAGGGGGTCTTCACTGTTCTTCCTTCTGCTTACTGTTTAACGTTTTATTTCCCGTGTAGGATACTCCGCTTTAAACAGAGACATTGACTTGTATGGTCATTTATTAATTCTTTTGGATAACAGTTGGTTACTTAGCTTGTGAAGTAGTTTTTTTTTCTTTCAGGTTAATTATTTGTTGTATGTTCTTTAATTCGTTTTGTTCCGTGTTTGCATTAAATTCGTTGGTGTAATTAGTTATATCGTTATAATATTGTCATTTACATATCTATTTGTATTACTGATATTTTGTAAGTTAATGTAATTGTGATTTTTTTTTTATGATCTTGTATTTTTGCTTAACATTGACTAATTTACACTTTCTTCATGGATGAAATGTCTGAGAAGTGGCAACACTGGCTCAGTAAGTCAGGAATACGCCTTGGACACTTAAACATTTGCAGCTTATTTAACAAGCTACCAGAGTTATCTTCTATACTTAATCAAAATTTTCATTTATTCGGCCTTAGTGAAAGTAGACTTAATGATAACATTTCAGATGATGACATATCTATTAAAGGGTACAAAGTTTTTAGAAGGGATCCCTGTAGGAAACAAGAGACAGGCATAGTAACCTATGTTTCTAATTTACTAAATGCTCACCGTAGGCTAGACTTTGAAACTTGCGAAATAGAATGTATGTGGTTAGAGCTAAAACTTCAAAACCGCACACCCCTGATAATTGGCTACCTCTATCGAAATTCCAGTGCTGGACACGTCTGGTACGAAAACTTCACTACCATGATGGATGTGGTTTTCGCTTCCGGGAAGGAAATTATACTACTCGGAGACTTTAACATTGACACCAACAAATCCAACATAATATGGGGAAATATAATTGCATCATACAATTTCCAACAAATAGTACAACAGGCTACTAGAGTAACAAAGTCATCTTCAACAGTCATAGATCACATTTATGTAACTTGCTCAGACAACATCATAGAATGCGCTGTACCCAATTGTGCAATGAGCGATCACTACCCAATATGCTGCACGTGGTCTAAACAAGGAATTAAAACTCCTAAACATAAACACATAAGTGTAAAATATAGAAGTTACAAACATTTAAACCAAAACGCATTTTTACAGGACTTGCTCAGTTCACCTCTAGACAATGTTTGTCAGCTTCCTGACCCGGATGATGCTCTGGAATTCTGGATGAAAACATTTATTGACGTTTTTGATAGACATGTGCTAATCAAGGAAGTTCGAGTAAAACACCACGTCAAGCCACCTTGGATCACCCAGGAAATACTTGAAATTATGAGAGACAGAGATAAAGCACATAAAAAGCGGGATCTCAGCGCATACCGTACTCTTAGAAACAAAGTCCAATATACCATACGACGGGAAAAGAAAAATTACTTTAAGAACTTAGTAATGGATAAAACAAATAGTAAGGATATATGGAAGGCAATTAACACCTTGACAAACAAGTATAACTTCCGAAATTCTTTACCATCAAATCATATTACATGCGACCAATTCAGTAATTTTTTTTCAAACTGACATAGACCAGTTGAAGGCTTCAATACCTAATTCTCCTTGCAACTTATCTTTACTGTCATCGTTTTGCGAGAATAGATGCTCCGGCGATATTCTTTCCGACATACCGCAAATGACAATCACTGAGGTATTAACTTACCCCAGTAACCTAAAAAAACACAACCTCATCTGGGTTAGATGGAATCAGCAACCGGGTTCTCCGTTGTGCTGCGCCAGTGATCTGTATATCACTAACCTATGTATATAATCAGAGTCTCACCAAAGGCCACTTTCCATCACCTCTCAAAATCGCTAAAGTGTACCCTCTTCTTAAATCTGGTTCATTGGACAATGATCTCCCGAACAATTACAGACCCATTTCCTTACTATCATCACTATCTAAGCCACTAGAAAAAAACATCCATAAAGTAACATTACAGTATTTAGTTCACAACAAGCTTATTGTTGACAACCAATCAGGATTTCGACCAAAATATTCTTGCCATACGGCCCTAACAAACATGATAGAAAATTGGCACCAGAATATAAACAACAACAGTCTATGTGGAACTGTGTTTATTGATTTCAAGAAAGCATTTGATATGATAGACCATGTTATTTTAATTAAAAAACTTGAGACAATGAAAATTGGCCCTAATGTAGTCACTCTAATATCATCTTTTCTATCAAACAGAAAGCAAGTAGTATCACATAATAAATGTCTGTCTCATACCACTACCTTCAATATTGGAGTACCGCAAGGCTCTATTCTTGGCCCTCTATTGTTTGCCATATATATTAACGATCTACCTTTACATCTTTCGTCGTCCTGCGATCTATTTGCAGACGACTGTACAGTGTACACAAATGCTGAAAACTGTATTTTATTGGAGTCGTCTTTACAACAAGAATTAAATAATGTAGTTAGGTGGAGCTATTCAAACCGTATGCAAATTAACATCACTAAAACAAAATCAATGTTACTAACAACCAGACAAAGACTTCAAACTCTTAGCTCACACACATCACTTCAACTTCACATCGATAACATGCCAGTAGAAAGTGTAATTGAGCACAACACATTAGGCATAATCATTGATAGAAACCTAAACTTTAATTCCCACGTTCAAGCGCTTATTAAACAAACAGCGAAAAAAGTCTACCAACTCGCCAAAATTAAAAACTTCCTTGATGAGGACACAAGGAAACTATTCTATACTTCTCATATACAGACACACTTTGACTACTGCTCTACAATCTGGGACGGTTGTTCTAATTCAAACACCAAGCGACTTTACTCACTCCAGAAACGGGCCATGAGTCTAATTTATAACAAACATTTATCTGACAATCCTAGCCTGTATAAACGCCTTCAGTTACTACCACTCCGCAAACGCCTGCTTTTCAATAAAGCTAAACTAATTCACAAAATCCTGCATCGGAATGCCCCAAATTACTTTTGGCCATTGTTTAAATATAATGCTAGACACAGTAAACATTTAAATATATTACACATTCCGAAGCCTAGGATTGACTTATACAAAACAAGCTTAACGTACTCCGCAGCTCAGATGTGGAACAATCTTCCACAAGAAATCAAAGACATCACCAATCCCTGTTCATATAATCGCAAATTACTCGAACACTATCTCAGTACGGATTATCTTCCCCCTTAATAATAGAGATAATAATAATAATAACAAAACCCTAGTATAACAGCCAGTCCCCTTTTGGTAGGCCAGTATATTCCACATGGCTAATAACAAGTGTCAGACCATTATCTAATTTTACTGTGTCGTGTAGTTTTGATGTTCGCATTTTGCCCATGCCTTTATAATGCATATCTTTTATATTGTTGCTGTTCTCTGTTAGCCTTGAATGATGTGTGAATGAAATAATGTATGAAAGAGAGTGATAGAAGGGCAGAATGTTAGACGGGCCTGCGTGCCCAATTCTTAACCCTTTGAAAATAAAGTTTGTTCGTTCGTTCGTTCGTTCGTTCGTTCGTTCTACACACCTCTACCTCTCTCTATACCTCTCTCTACCCTTCTCTATACCTTTCCTATAACCCTCTCTATACCTCTCTCTATCTGCCTCTCTCTCTACTTCTCTCTATCTACCCCTCTCTCTATACTTCTCTCTCACTACTTCTTTTATACCTCTCTCTCTACCTCTCTACCTCAATTTATGTCAGACGGGCCTGCGTGCCCAATTCTTAACCATTTGAAAATAAAGATTGTTCGTTCGTTCGTCCGTTCTCTCTCTCTCTAACTCTCTCTCTCTCTCTCTCTACCTTTCTCTATCTCTCTCCCTCTCTACACACCTCTACCTCTCTCTATACCTCTCCCTACCCTTCTCTATACCTTTCCTATAACCCTCTCTATACCGCTCTCTATCTGCCTCTCTCTCTACTTCTCTCTATCTACCTCTCTCTCTATACTTCTCTCTCACTACTTCTTTTATACCTCTCTCTCTACCTCTCTACCTCAATTTATACCTATCTCTCTACCTCTCTTTGTACCTCATTCTAGACCTCTTTCTATTCTTCGCCTCTCACCCCCCCCCCTCTCTCTCTATCTCCTCCCCCCCCCCCCGTCACTCTTTTCCCCTCTCTCCTCTATCTCCCTATCCTCTGTCTTGTAGCAAAGACAAACTACTAAACGTAACATTTTCTAGAAGATCACAACCAGCTATGAAATGCTGGGTTTGATGGCCACGTCATGTAACAGAACCCGTAACAAACTGGCCAACATTTTCCCGTTACACAACACTTTATCCACTGTTGGTTTTCCGAGAAACCACTTACGTAAATCAGGAACTGGGGAATTTCCGATGTGTCATCCAGAGATTGTTGTGTGCGTCAGCGCGTGCCTCCAGTGCTGCGCCACCTGACGTGGGCGATCACGCTCGCCACAACACTCGAGCTCTAGTTTTGCTGTTGTTCTACATTCGATTTTTTGTAGGTTAGTTTCCACACGATGATTCAATACTGTTATTTTTTGTTTCTTAATCGTCTTCAGCCTTCCTCCGTGGCTAATGATATTACGGACGTGATTCGTAATCCCGCTTACGTGCGTTCGAAACACAGCTGCGATCAAATTGCGTTGGGCTGGGTTTTAACGTGTTGGTGTGGGAACCGGTCGTTTAAAAGCAATGGCAAACTACTGAACGTAAACTAGCCAAGACATCAACAACAGCGGTAAAATGCTAGTGTTGACAGCGATGTCCTGTAAATAGGATGTGCAAAAAAACAACAACTCGTCTTCCATCAAGTTGCTTCAGCATCATCAAGTGCTTTGCCGACTACCATCGGCGATTATGCTTCTCCACATCTTGAGATATCCAGCAGTCTGTATTAGTTTGCACCAGACACAATTTTCTCTCTCAAATCTTTCCGATTGTCACATGTTCAGTTGTTATCTTGTCATAATGTGGCAAGGCGGTGAGATACTTCAATACTCGCTCTTTCTAAATAGTACCATTTTAATGTAACAATTTATGTAATTGTAACCAAACATATTGACTCGTCGCGCCACGGTTTCCCGCCAAGGACGACATTGCTTCTCACGCGCGGTTGTGCGCGCTTCTTAGAAACATCCAACGGCAAAAGTTATGTCGGTCGTAGGTCAGCAAGGCTAATAGTTCATACGAGAAGAGTCGTGTTACAGCGTCAATGGACTCCTTCTTCTGTTTTTCGTTTGCTTAAAATGTGTCTATGTTTGAATGTTGTCTCTTGTATAAATTTAACTGTCTTTTTTATTTTAGGCTGGCGTTGGCGATAATACATATACAGAGATAATACATATACAGACCTACAAGCACTTGGAATCAACGACTGGCAAGAGAAGGTCCACCAGAGAGACGAATGGAGACGGATTTTATCTGCAGCAAAGAACCTCAATGGCTCGGAACGCTGAAGAAGAAGAAGAAGAAATTGGCGATCATGCCTCTCCACTATTTGCGATCTCCGACGGCTTAGGTCAATTTGTGTTGACTACCTCCCGTGCCATGACACAAGACTGTCAAAAATTTTCTCTAGCTGTTTTCCCCTATTTATCTTTCCACAAATATTTCCAGTTGTCACAAAATGTTTCGGTTTTTGTCTTCTCATAACGTGCCCAAAATATGTTGACTGCCTCTTTCTGATGTTTGTAATAAGTTGTCTTTGTGACAGATTATTTTGGCTGTCCATTTAATTTTCAACATTCTTCTATAAAACCACATCTCCAAGGCTTCCGGGGATTGTTTTACCTGTTTACTAATTGTCCACGATTCGCAGCCGTATGTTAAGATTGGTTCTATGTAACTTGCAAGCATTCTTTTTCTAACTTCCAATAACAAGAACTGATTGTACAAAATGTTCGTCATTTGACAGAACGCAGGTTTTGCTTGTCCCACTCGTATTCTGTTCTTTATCGCAGTGATGCATCTTCCATCTGATGTTATCCGTGTGACTGAATTTTTACAGTAATAATATATCACCCAGTTATAACCCAGGATTGTTGAACGAGATATTGAACACAAAATTAACATTATAAAACGTAGGATGCACATTCAATCATTCAAATACAAAAGTAACTGAAACACATGTTGGCTTTTGCTTTCAGTTTCCTTTCTTCTTAACGCCTCCACACGGCTTGCGCAGAAACCAGTTGGCTTTCTAGGTCACATCTGCGGGACGTGACGCGCGCCACACCAGTCAAATTCTACCAGTAACACTTGTACGCTCTCCGCTGCGCATCCACTTTGACGTGATACAGGGTTTTGTAAACAATATAAAATAACAGACAGTAATGCAGATTTGCCGGTCTCTCTGGCTGTGGGGTTACAACACTTTCTCTCTGTAATCCCGTTTATCACGCAGAGTCTCGCAGCGGAGCGAGAACTGAGGTGGTTCGACCCCCGCTCGTGACTTGCGGATACTGAGCCGGCCGCTCAGAAAGCAATGGCAAACTACTGAGCGTAATCTTGCCAAGAGATCAACAGACAGCTGAAAGATGCTGCTGTTGACAGCTAAGTCCTGTAAAAGGATACGCAAAAAAAAAAAAAAAAAATGCAGATTTAAAGTACACAGTTACGGAAAACACTGGACGTTGTGATGACTAGTTGTCATTAGCAAACATATACATACACAAAACGAAACATATAAACACATCACAGTGACTACATTAAGGTATAATAACGGGATGATAAAAACATAGGTATTGACTATAACTAAAGAAGAAAAAGCAACGACAATTCACCTAAACGAACATCCCTTGAAACAAGTAAAGAGTTTCAAGTACCTAGGAAGTATAATATCATCAAATGGCAAATCAGAAGACGAGATCGAAAATAGGTGCAATAAGGCAAATCAACTCATTGGACAAATGGCACCAATACTAAAGAACAAACATGCATCAGTAACTACTAAGAAAGCACTTTACAACACAATCTTCCTACCAACTCTATGCTACCAATGCCAAACCTGGACAATGACAGAAAAAGAGAAAAGAAACATCACAACAACAGAAATGAGGTTCCTGAGAAGAATACTCAATGTATCAAGAAGAGATCAGATCAGAAACGAAGAAATCAGGACTAAAGTGGGGGTTATAGCAGCACTAGCTTTTTTTTTTTAGAAAGTAGCAAGTCAAATGGTTTGGCCATGCAAGTAGGTTACCATTCAAGAGCATACCACAACAAGCAATGATGTACAGACCAGATGGAAACAGAGGTAGAGGCAATGGCGTCACTGGGGTTGGTGTCACCCAGTGCGGTAAACTCTTGGTGTCACCCCTCTAGACTTTCACCATGGTCTTCTTCCGAGTGTTCCTGTACCATATATAATCGCATATAGTAATGTTTGTAAAATAAGTCAAAAAGTTAATAAGGACATAAGAAAGAAAACAAATTGAACAATATAACTTCAATACTTCAGGTAAAACATAAATAAAGAACTTCGACAAACTCGGACAAAGTTAAATTTCTGTTATTTTGCTATGTCTGCTTTGTCAAATTTGCAATTTTTTTATTTTGGTGTCACCCCTTGATGGTGTCACCCGGTGCGGCCCGCACCCCCCTAGTGACGCCCCTGGGTAGAGGCCAACCACCTAAACGTTGGACGGAGGGAATAGCAGAGTCCATGGGAATATCGATACACGAAGCCCATAATCGGGCACTCTCACGATGCTTATACTTCACCTCGACACCGCAAGGTACAAGAGGAACATGATGAGATAAGATGAGATGAACATTTCTTGTCAATAATTTCATTTCTTTGAACATTTCGTAATCTCTTCCAGTCTTATGATATTGCTATATTCTGGTACAGCAATCTTGTATATATTGAATTTTGTCCTTTCTTGTGTTCTTTCTTATTCCTCGAGTTGAAGATTTATACTTCATCCTGCTGTTATCAGATTCACCTCATTTCTGTTTCAGTTCCCTTCGTTGTTTTATTAATTCTAACGTGTCTGATGTAATCCATTGCTTATGTTGCTTTTTTTTTTTTTGGGGGGGGGGGGTTAGAATTCAATCTTTGGCTGCAGTTATCAATATATCTTTAGCTTGAACTGCCACTTCATCAGGTGTCAATTCCTTCTGTATAGATATCAAGACCCCAAAACGATTTTACCATCTTGTCTCCGTGGTTACATGTTGTATTTTGTGTATGTATTTGTTTGCTGATGAAGACTAGCCGCAGCAACGTTCTGTGTTTTCCGTAATTGTGTTCTGCAAAGCTGCATTACTTTGAGATTACATTTCCACCGCTTTACCGTAGTTCCACTAATATTATTCATACTTAGAGGGTTTTATGTCTTCGAAAGACCCAAGAGTTTTGCCGTCAGTAGCGCAGCTGCTGGTTGGGTCTCACACATCGAACAGGTGAACTGGTAAGAACCAGACGAAGAGAGCCACAAACCTGAGCCTTGTAGGTAGACTGGGGACAGTCAAAGGCTACGGAGCAAACGAAGAGAGACACAAACCTGAGCCTTGTAGGTAGACCGTTGGCAGTCAAAGGCTAAAAATTAAACGAGGAGAGACCCAAACCTGCCGCCGTGTAGGTAGATTGGGACAGTCAGAATCTTGAAAAAAGCTAACCCGAAACAATTCTTGTCGAAGTTGGATTGTGTTTAGTTATATTTGTTTTCAATGAGTTAAGTTGAGTCACGAACCGACATGACAACACTCTCGGGACATCCCAATACTTGCTCCTTCCTCATCTTCAACAGCCAGCGAAGAGTCCCAATGCGAATGGTACCAGCAGCAGTCTGATTACATATCTGCCTGACTTTCCTCGGAGTTCTGAGTTCTGGTCACTCCCTGCAGCATCATTCTCTCCAGCACTATACACTATACACACGATGTCAAAGGGCCCCGACCACATCTGCCTTATCTGGCACCGGTACCCCACCAACAATCTGTCCGTCTGCTCGTTGCCTACCACGCCAGCATGTCCTGGGGGGAAATCCAGCAGACGCTCTCTATTTTTGGTTGTTGAATGGAAACCTGCCACTCTGCCCGAAGGATGCCTGTCTTCACCTTTCTCATCATACTTTATGAGTCCCTTACTGTCACGAAATGTTTGTATTTTTTGGCCTCCAGCCAGTGAAAGTCCGCTGTGACTGCCTCCATCTCCATTCTCATACTGGGTGTTTTGGTATCATAGATGTTTTCGATTTCCTGGTAAACTCTCCTGGGTTATAACTGGGATAAATATTATACAGCGGGCGCGTAGCGAAGTTTATAGCGAACTGCGCTAATAATGTCACAAGCAAGGTCGGGCGGGGGGCTCGTCAGCTGCGAGAGTGAGGGACATATAGCATAAAACGGATTTGGGACAAATGATTATTATTATTATTGTTTTTGTTATTATTATTATTATTATTATTATTATTATTATTATTATTATTATTATAAGTTGTACATAGCTGAGTGGAGCGTCTGGTCGAGTGGCTAGAATGCCAGGCTCTCTTTCGGGAGACCCGGATTCGAATCCTCGGTAAGGTGTGGAGTTTTTTATTCCTGTCCGGGGCGAAAAGAAAACTCTAACCTGCACAGTTCACGGCGACTGCACTAGCCATGCGACCTTAATTCCTCAGGCTCAAGACCACCCCCCCCCCCTCACTTTTCGCAGTCTCTTCGCAGACGATCTTTGATGTAAGGCCAGTGATGGCAGTTGATGAGGTTGCATTCTAACGATATGGCCAAACCACTTGATCTTCTGTCTTTCAATAAATGTGGCACAAGGTGTTGATCCCACTGTCTGTCTGATAACAGCATTTCTTACTCGGTCTCGGATTGTTAAGTTGGCAGCTCTCCTCAGGCATCTCATCTCACAGGTGTTGATTTTGCGAAAGTGTGATTTGGATAGAGTCCAAGTTTGAGATTGGTAGCATATGGTTGGTGTGAATAAGCTGTTTATTGTCTGTCGTTTTGCGGACATGGGTATGTTTGCATGTTACAGTAAGGATGATAGTTGATATGTAAGTGCACTAGCTTTTTGACAGCTGATTTCGATTTCTCTGTCCAATCTGCCATTTTCTGTGATCATACTTCCAAGATATTTGAATTCTTTAACTTGTTTCAGAGTTTTGCTATTTATCTGTATACTTAGTGGACCAGGTGATCTGCTAACTTGCATTACTTCGGTTTTGGCTGTTTTTATACTCATATTGTGTCTGCTGCATGTTGGACTCAGTTTATTAATATGATTTTGTAGTCTGCCCTCATCGCTGTAAAACAGGCACTGATCGTCTCCAAATAGAAGTTCATTTATTTCCTGTGGATCAGTTGTTTCATCTGAAGTAAAGAGTTCTTTATTTTCTGAATCTGTTCTGTCGAGACTTGCTACTTTGGAAATTCTGTCCATGTAGATATTGAACAGCAGGGGAGAGAGTACACATCCCTGTCTCACTCCTGTATTGACTGTGAACATATCTGATATACCTTCTTGTGTTCTTACTGCACTTTGGCTCGAGTGGTACATGGCTATGATGTTTTCTAGCAGTTGTCCTTGTATCCCATAGTCTTCAAGGATGGTCCATAATTTGTTTAAGTGTAAATAATGCATCAGTGCAACTTTTACCTTTCAGAAAACCGAATTGTACTTTGCTTAACTGTTGTTCAACTATTTGTCTAGCTCTTTGTTCCAATAGTGTTGCGTACATTTTCCCTATATGGCTTAGCTGTACTGTGTGATATGATTAATGAAGGCTTCTCAATCATACACTAGTGAAAGTTCACACTGTCCATAATCTTCCACCATCATCTTCCACTATTATCTTCCATGAACTGAGCCCTAGACTTGACAAAACAATTCAATGCAACTCATTCAAAGATGGTTATACTTGATCGGACACCCACTCGCATCAACAAGAAGTACAACTACAACAAAGACGATGATACTTGTACGGACACCCACTCGAGTCAACAAGAAGTGAATAGATAAGAGACGGCTCACGAGACAACAGAAACATCCACAATAATCCGTGTATCTGTTTATATTGTTTTAAATGTTGCATGCCTTTGCAGGGCGTTGAGATCAACCCGAAGTTCATTTTCCAGGTAAATTTTACGTTCAGTAGTTTGCCATTGCTTTATGAAAGAGAGATCAACGTAGAAATTCAACACCTTTGTTGGAAACCATCCCACTACCCAACAGTCAGCGCACCGGCAGTTTAAGCGCAAGAATTTAAAATCGCGCGGCCACTCTGACCTCTGTTTATTAAGCCAAACAGAATCTATTTTCAGTAACAAGTCAACAGAGCATTGGGAATTACTAGTAGTTTTCCAGTCCTAAATATTCGGCTATAAATAGAAGATAGGAGTGGCTTGTGGAAGTTTCCACATTTTTTTGTCACTTTGAAGTGCCAGTTATTGGTAAAATCCCTCCAAAATTCCTTGTGACGAATGCATATTATTTATTGGCATATCTCATATGAATACGGTAATATTTTAAATATGGGTTTTTTACATGATATGCACGACTGGCAGTTTGCTAAAGATTGCTAACTTTGTATAAATGGTAACAAATAAGAAAGATGTTGAATGCTATAGAATATCATCATCATCATGTGCCCTGCCAGCTGGCGTAGGCGTTCATGTCTCTCCACAGATCTCGGTCTTTGGTGTTCTGGATCAACCCTGCTGATGATATTCCTACATGCCACCGTCTCAGTCCATCCAGCATCATTGCTCTTAGTCTGCCTGTGCCTCGTTTCCCACGATGTACTCCAATGCCTCTCTTCTCATCACATGACCAAAGAACTCCGTTTGTCTCTTTCTTATAGTAGTATATAATTATAATGTTCTAGTTTCAGTAACATCTTTCGGGAAATCGTCGTTAGATTCTCTGGCAGTCCAAGGTATTCGCAACTTTCGTTTCAGGATTTACATCTCCGTTGCTTCCAAACTTTTCCTAATTTTTTTCGTCAACGTTCCGTGATTCTCTGCCATATAACAGCACAGGTTCTATATAACATTTCAATACTGTTTGTCATATATTCAATGATAGAATGAATTCTATTGCATAAATACGTTTTGTTTTCTTAAATGCAGGCTTTGCTTGCCATTTCTATTCTTAATCTCTGTCTTGCATCTTGCATCTGATGCTACGACGGGATACTGCAATATAAAATTATAGTTATCATGTCTGTAGACACCCAGAGCAAAAATAGCAAACGCTGAATTATATACTTGTCATGCTTTTGGTGTTATTATTTCTTCTTGGGAATCATGCATGTCCTTCTTCTTCATGCATGTTATCTTTAATGTTATTTTTTTGTGTATGTTTGTGTAGAAAGGGTACTGAGTGTTAGGTCAACAGCAGCACACTGAATCTAAAATTATGTAGACATGGTACTGAGTGCTGTGTCAACAGTGGCGCACTGAATCTAAAATTGTGTAGACATGGTACTGAGTGTTGGGTCAACAGTGACGCACTGGGTCTAAAATTGTGTAGAAATGGTACTGAGTGTTAGGTCAACAGTGACGCACTGGGTCTAAAATTGTGTAGAAATGGTACTGGGTGTTGGGTCAACAGTGGCGCACTGGGTCTAACATTGTGTAGAAAGGGTACTTAGTGTTGGGTCAACAGTGACGCACTGGGTCTAACATTGTGTAGAAATGGTACTGAGTGTTGGGTCAACAGTGACGCACTGGGTCTAACATTGTGTAGAAATGGTACTGAGTGCTGTGTCAACAGTGGCGCACTGGGTCTAACATTGTGTAGAAATGGTACTGAGTGTTGGGTCAACAGTGACGCACTGGGTCTAAAATTGTGTAGAAATGGTACTGAGTGCTGTGTAAACAGTGGCGCACTGGGTCTAACATTGTGTAGAAATGGTAATGAGTGTTGGGTCAACAGTGGCGCACTGGGTTTAAAACTATGTAGAAATGGTACTGAGTGTTGGGTCAACAGTGACGCACTGGGTGTTATAACATTGGTTGAAAGGACCGAAAGGTCAGTAACATGGTTTTAAAGCAGTAAATGTCTGTTTTTCACGTCTAGGCGCTTTAGATGGATGGGGCTGGGCCCATATTTGAATAGACCAAACGGTACTCAGTGGCTGATGTGGTCGGGGTCACTCTGGTCGCATTTACTTCCCGCGACAATTCCTGGTACCCATGACAGACTGGGTCCACCTGGGACCCCGGACCCATTTTTTCTTTAATTTGAAACGTCCTGATCCGGATGAACCCAAGCCGACTTGTGGGGCAGGCGGGTGGCGAGGCTACCACGGATCCCTTCACATGTTGGACATTTTGTGTAATGTTTAAGGGGACCAACTTCATGAGGGGCCCACACGGCCCACTTGGTATCGTCGAGCAAGCTAACACCGTAGCCAGTCCGCCACTGTTGGTGAAACATTCAAAGACAGCGGAGATGTGGATTTGATTTAGACGGGTGAAAGAATCACTGAGATAATTACAGATACGGAAGCTACCAATGCCTTCAATATAACCACTAGGACATAACATGGCCAGCATGCGGCATGTCACTAGGAGAACATCGAAGAAACCTGACTCATAAACATCGCCCTGTCTCGGAAACTGAAATACTGTGGCCGCATCAAACGCCGAGTGGTTTAAAAAGGATAATACTGGAACGCTTGGTTGCTGGGCGAAGAGGCAGCGGTCAACCAGCACGAGACTGGTCACAGGCCATTAAAACACATTCGACATGAGAATATACGGGACGCAGAGGGGTTTCCAAGGCACCAGGGCCGGGTTATACACTGGCCAAGACCTATTGACGCGTCCTCGTCGAGCGTCCTGGGCAACAGGTCCCTTCGGGGTCCTGGCTAAAGTCAGTAGGATCGCCGATTCCTCCGAAGTCGGAGAGTGTCTGCCTGTACGGCGAGGAACCACCAGTCTGCACACCAATAAGCCAGACATGGGACAACGGATACTCACGCAAACCTCAGGTCCTGTATGACATCACACTGATGTTGGACAACAGGATGTCTTCATCCGACATACAGGACGTCGCGTTGGAGCTCAAGCCAACGAACACAAGCAAGCAAGCATGAGAATATACGAGGCAGGGGAGTTGGCCCGGAACCCAGTCTTTCCGGCGGACACTGAGTGATGCTATAAAAATATAGCGCATGAACATGGAGGAAAATGGAGGAAACATGGTCACAGGCGTAAGAACTTCAATAACCCCTACCCACGACACCTAATTGCAATAGTAGAAGATAACAATAACAACAACAACAACAACAGCAACAACAACAGCATATTTGAACTAGATGTAACAAAATACCTGCTGCGTGATGATGGCTTTTCTTGATATTCGCAGTATGTTTCTATAACATGAATGATTGTAGGTTCGTCCCGAGGCACGTGACGTGGTTCTCCGACCAGCAGTCACACAGTATCTCTGGTGTCGTGGGATGTAAGTTGGCTGGCAGGTATGGCGCGCTGACTCGTTCAATGACGTCATTGCTGTCTATATTTGACAGACAATTTCTTAATAAAATCTCTGCAGACGATAACACACATTCGGCGGTTACAAATACCGCTTGATACACGTGTGACTGTGGTTCGTTGGTTGGTTGGTTGGGTGGTTAGTTGGTTGATTGATTGGCATGTTCTTAGACTGGTTCATTGGTTGGTAGGTAGGTTGAATAACTGGTTGGTTGGTTGACAGGTTGGTGTATGGGTTGGTTGGTAGGTTGGTTCGAATGTTTGTTGGTTGGTAGGTTCGTAGGTTAGTTGGTTGGTAGTTTCGTAGGTTGGTTGATTGGTAGGTTCGAAGGTTTATTGGTAGGTTTCTAGGTTAATTGGTTGGTAGGTTGGTCAGTTAGTACGTTGGCTGACATATTGGTAGGTTGTTTAGTTGGTTTGCTGGCTGGCTAGCAGGTTAGGTGGATGGTTGGTTGATTGTTTGGCTGATTGGTTAGTTGTTTGGTTGATTGGTTAGTTGGCTTGTTGGTAAGTTGGTTGGCTGGCTGGCTGGAACTGCAGGTGATTAGTTGGTCGGCTGACTGGCTGGTTGGCTGGTTGACTGACTGGCAGATTGGTTGACTGTTGCGAACCTGTGAAAGACGGCGAGTGAATGACACGTTAAATGCTTTGATGTCCAGTATTTCTCTGCACTGAAAACAGGTGGCATCTCTCAGAGTCAGACCGTTACACAAACATTCTTCCCGACCCGGCACAGAAACATCATCTCTGGAGTCAGACCGGTATACAGACATTCTTTCCGATCCGGCACAGAAACATCATCTCTGGAGTCAGGCCGGTATACAGACATTCTTCCCGACCCGGCACAGAAACATCATCTCTGGAGTCAGACCGGTATACAGACATTCTTTCCGATCCGGCACAGAAACATCATCTCTGGAGTCAGGCCGGTATACAGACATTCTTCCCGACCCGGCACAGAAACATCATCTCTGGAGTCAGACCGGTATACAGACATTCTTCCCGATCCGGCACAGAAACATCATCTCTCGTAGTCAGACCGGTATACAGACATTCTTCCCGATCCGGCACAGAAACATCATCTCTCGTAGTCAGACCGGTATACAGACATTCTTCCCGATCCGGCACAGAAACATCATCTCTGGAGTCAGGCCGGTATACAGACATCCCTCCCGACCCATCTCAGAAACACCGTCTCCACGGTGATAGTTACAGATCTCTTCTCCCCCTGCACAAGTTCAGAAACCAGCAAGCTGTGCAAGATAGGTACTGGAGCTACAGGAATGCCTGTTGTTGGGAGCTGTGCAAGATAGGTACTGGAGCTACAGGAATGCCTGTTGTTGGGAGCTGTGCAAGATAGGTACTGGAGCTACAGGAATGCCTGTTGTTGGGAGCTGTGCAAGATAGGTACTGGAGCTACAGGAATGCCTGTTGTTGGGAGCTGTGCAAGATGGGTACTGGAGCTACAGGAATGCCTGTTGTTGGGAGCTGTGCAAGATGGGTACTGGAGCTACAGGAATGCCTGTTGTTGGGAGCTGTGCAAGATGGGTACTGGAGCTACAGGAATGCCTGTTGTTGGGAGCTGTGCAAGATGGGTACTGGAGCTACAGGAATGCCTGTTGTTGGGAGCTGTGCAAGATGGGTATTGGAGCTACAGGAATGCCTGTTGTTGGGAGCTGTGCAAGATGGGTATTGGAGCTACAGGAATGCCTGTTGTTGGGAGCTGTGCAAGATGGGTACTGGAGCTACAGGAATGCCTGTTGTTGGGAGCTGTGCAAGATGGGTACTGGAGCTACAGGTATGCCTGTTGTTGGGACCTTGGATAGGTTGGGGTGGGGAGGGGGAGGTGTGTTTATAGACAGTCAGCAACAGAAAGAGATGCAACAAGGATTGGACAGTCTGGGACATGGTCCTTTGTGAAGGTGAGACTGGAGACCTCTGCGGATATAGACACAAGTAGCTGGAGGAAATCTGTGGGCATAGACAGAACTAGCTGGAGGACATCTGTGGGCATAGACACAAGTAGCTGGAGGAAATCTGTGGGCATAGTCACAAGTATCTGGAGGAAATCTGTGGGCATAGACACAAGTATCTGGAGGAAATCTGCGGACATAGACACAAGTATCTGGAGGAAATCAATGGACATAGACACAAGTATCTGGAGGAAATCTGTGGGCATAGATACAATTATCTGGAGGAAATCTGCGGACATAGACACAAGTATCTG